>QKQZ01049810.1:0-11787 GCA_003595255.1 Solenopsis fugax
TATATAGCTGTATATATGCATATATGTATAAAAATTAAAATTTTAAATTAAATTTAATGAAATCATACCACAAAAAATTTTTAATTTATAATTATTAAAAACATAATTGTATACATGAAATACTGAAATTATAAGATTACAAGAAAGAATAGGCACATTTTACCACTTTTCTGGTTGATGCGTTTTTTAATCGAACCGGAACAATCGTCAAGCCGACATAGGTATCTTTTTGTGACTGTATCATTACGGTGGCAGAAGCTACACTCTTCTAACTGGCAATCCGGATCGATCTAACTATAGCAATCACGCAATTAATTATAGCAATTAGCCGGAGCCCTTAGGGCTGGCGTGTTCCGAGGAGCGGACGTCTCAATCGATCCCCCCTCCCTATCTCGTCGTTACGCCAACAATAAACAAGTTAAACGCGGATGGCAGATCGCCGGAGAGATCACGAAATCGGTTGCTTATTAGCAATTCGGTAGGCGATACTTATCGATCAGTAGCTTTCGATACTTTGTAATCTACGCCATTAACAGCATCAATCAAAGGAGCTGAGATTGAAAAGCATAAGAGTCGAGTATTATTTTACAAATATATAAATGTTAGAATTATCTTTTTGCTCATATCCCATTTTTATATACATTGGATTATTGGGTGATTATTGGGTTTACTACAATTTATTTTTGATATTATTTGTATATTATATTTTTCTGTTTAAAAATAATTTTTTTCTGTGAAAAATAATTGTTTTATTATTATTTGTAACTCTGATTTTAAAATCCAGTCTTTTTTGTTAATTTAATTTAATGTCTACTCCACAAATGGCTACTAAAATTTCAATGCTATCAATTTCTCGCAATTAATAGTTTACAAACGTTAAAATGCATCTGGAAAAGGGAAACAAAGGAACAAATATAAAACACAGAGAGTATTGCTGATATTAATCGCAATTTTTTTTTTAACTTGCATTTCTCATTCAGTAATGTTATTATCGCGCAATCGACCATAAAAAGTACGTACTACTCGTAAAGCACATAGAAATAGGAGGCGCAACGCCGGGGAGCCGTGACCCGGACGCCGCTTGAGAGTCATTGTTAGCCTAATTGTTCTCGGCGTACCTGACGGTCGCGGCGCGTTCGCGCCTAGGCGCGGTGTACATCGACGTTTGAGCGTTTGAGCGTACAATAAATCCCGCGGAATCTCCCTTTATTGACTGCTGCCGGGTGCCGTATCAAGCGACCCAATTCGCCGCGCTTTATTACCAAGTGGACGCGTGACGTCCGACGGCAATGCAAGTGCAGGACGTCTCGCGACGCGCCGCCGCGCCGTATGAAGAAGAAAGGAAACAAAAAAAAAGGAAGAGAAACGCTTGCTACGCGACGACGCGACGTTACATTTACGCTCCGCATTTACCGACGACGCGACAACAACGTCGTTAATCGATATTAAACAAATTCATGAACCGCTTGAATTGTTAATGTAAATCGCCATAAATCGTCCCGCTAATTGTTAACCTTTCAACGTACCTCTAATCCTTGAATGTATTGTTCGAACTCGTGCGAACATCGCGACACACATGTGATTTAACTCTAGAGTGCCATTATGAGTGAATTTTCGCTCAGCTAATTCAAGTTCAGTAGTTTTCGTAATTAAAATTTTGATAGTTTAAAATAATATTTAATAAGATTTTTTTATACACTGAAATAGTGTTGGTTCAGTTATTCTAACACCTTGCAACTTATAAGGTAGAAAAAAATCTAAAATAAATTTTAAAAGTGTAAAAAGAAAACTCTTAATTGTGTGAGTGAATTTTCACCCAGAGTAGTATTAACGTCAGAAAAATATGAGTAGCACTCAAGCTTAAATTAATGGGAAGACTTCCATCTCGCGTAAGCAAAGGAGAAAAGAAGATCGGAAGCACAAAGAGAGATAAAAATTTTTGTAACTCGTTATACAGAAAAAAAATTAGTATCAAATCAACAATTCATTGTTTCACATATAAGCAAGAATATAAAATCTCCTTGGAAGTATTTATAATCTCAAAGAGACATAATTTGCTAACATAAAGAAATTTTGTTTCTTCATGTAAGCAAATTATGTCTAATCAAGTTTATCAAATTCTTCCAAGATTTTATATTTTTGCTTATATATGAAACAATGAATTGTTGATTTGATAGTCATTTTTTTCTGTGTACACGACAAGGAACACGCGTTGTGAAAATCGTGTGTGACATTGACTCCGAAAGTGCATCGGATGACTAATTTGCCTTTAATGGAAATTAAATATTTCAGCTAATAGAGGCGGGAATGCGCTGTACGATGCAAACAATAAATTAAACTACGGCCGCTAAACGAATTAATTATTACAACGTTTCGCGAATGGCGAATTGTGATAGTAAAATAAAAGCGTTTCATCACGAGCGTGTCTCTCGTTCGTTTTTTTTTTCTTTTTTTTTCCGCGTGTCCCGTTTACACGCATGTGATCCTAATGAGTTTTCCCGGGATTCGTTTCGATATTAATTATCATCGCGCCGCCGTGTCTCCCGTAATTCGACACTATCGCCATTTAACAGATAGATCTCAAATGCGCGTGAAGCCGCATTGACGGATCGGCAATTATTCATCGCGCTCGTCTCACCCAAGAACTTGACGCAACGCGCGCAGCTTCTTTCTCTAATCCGCTTCGCATACCGCGAGCGTTCCCGTGAGGTTTCCCACCGCAGCCTTTAACCGCCTCTGAAATATTTTACGTCCCGCGGTTGACGTGCATCTCGCGAAAAAGAAGATTGAGAATGAAAAAGAAAGACGGAGAGAAGGAGAAAGAGAGAGAGAGAGAGAGAGAAAGTCGCGCACGGAAAATGCGCCGTGTATCTCAAAGAGATACGGCTCTCTCTTTCTCCTGCCTAGGTGGAGCCCGATTGCTCGCACACGGCCGGTGAATATCAAAGGTTGCTGCACGTGTCCGCGGCAACATTGTGTTCGCGTATTGCGCCGCGACTTGCCTACGTCGGGGCTTCGTCGTCCATCGTGCTCGAGCACTCCAACTCTCTCCTCTCGTGGGCAAGATGGATATCTCTCGTAAAAGTACGCATTCGAACGCTGATCGAGATTACCTCTCATAAACGTGTGTATACAAATGGAATAAGTAAATGTGGGACGAGGAAAGCGTCGCTTTGATTAACGCCTTAAGCTCTTCCTTATCCATAGGGTATATCAATCATGAATGGAAAAGGAAAATAGAGAGAAAAATGCTTCCTCTTTCCCTCTTTGTCTTATAAAGTGAAAAAAAGAATTATTATCTTAAAATTGCGTCAGGCTGAACTAATGCAAAACAAATAACTACAAGTACGGCGTTATCGTTATCGGAGCGCGAGCGATGCGATTATACGGCCTCACGGCCCACATCCTTCTGCAGGAAACAGCGGTACGCAAAAAGTCGCCGATTATCGTCATTGTTGCATAATACTTTTCACGTCTAACGTTTCGCGACCCGCATTCGCGTTCAGACTAGTCATCGAGTGATATCGAGTAAACGATAGGCGTCATTCATCAATGAATTCCATCCTTCAATTAGAAATGCTTAGTACACGATTACTTTCGGCATCGATATACATTTCTGATAACTGGGAAATGTAAATCAAAAAATGAAAATTTTAATGTAGTTATTACCGTTGTAATGTTAACAGTAACAATGAGAAAAGAAACGATTACAATTACGATAATTTGAATGTACGCTGAAAAAAAAGGCTGGTTATAACTACCAAATGTATAGTGAAATAGTATCAACAAAATATTTTATCAATATAACCAAAAATAATTTTATTTTACTAAATAAAAACAAAGAAATATGCGGCGAATACGAGTCAGGCGCGGTTAACAGTGCGCAAAATAGTAATATAAATTTAGATAGTTACATAAAATTTATTGACAATGAACGTTTCGGCTCATTCTTCGAGCCATCTTCAGCAATTACAAAAAGAAAAAATAAAAGGAAAATATTTATTTTACTAAATGTTTAGTAACTTATACCAAATTTGATAATACTTACTAAAGATTTAGTAAAATAAAATTATTTTTGGTTATATTGACAAAATATTTAATTGATACTATTTCACTATACATTTGGTAGTTATAACCAGACTTTTTTTCAGTGTAGTTGGCGCCAAAAATGACTACAATTTAATTCAAAATTACTTTAACATTTAATTATAGTTGCAATATCACAAATACTTTTCTTTCAGTGTCCTCTTATCATTTAAGTTTTTACTGAGCGGAGTTTCCTACTTAAAAAAAAAATGATTAAAAATTCATTTGAAACGCATGATTTTTTACTTTGATATAATTATTTTGATAAAGAATTCTCACAGCCATTACACCGCGAGTTTATTGGTGGATTCCTTCAGAAACCGACCTAACCTTGCGATCGATCGCGATCCGTCGATAGCGATCCCGTTCGATAACAAGAACGGGCAGTTTTCCACAGCAGAAGCCGAGGGAGTGCCCCTTATCGATCAACTCGGATGTCGGATCGCGTGATTGCGAGACGCCGCTCGGCGAGAGCGTCCTGTAATCAGCCGGTCGGCGCGCTTTTTCTCGCCGAACTATCCATCAAGCTGTCCGAATTAACGCTCACGGTCCGGACAACGAAACTATCATCGCGGAAGCTGCGCCGGAGGTGCTTTCGACGACGAGGCTAACGACGAGGACGAGGACAATGACGGCCATCGCTACGTCCACAGCTCGGCATCCCTAATTACAGGGATTATTTAATTGATCATAGTAATTAGTCGCGACCATGCTGACTTCTGCAGGTGCAGCTGCGCCTGGCATTGCGCCCTGAGCGGGCATCTCTATACTGAATCTTTGTCTCCCTTCTTTCTTTTCTCTCCCATGAGAAGATCTTCGTTGGAAAGAAGAAAAAAAAAAATGTCCGAGAAGAAAGAGGGCCGTAAAAATCATTAATAGAAAGGCTTACGTGGTCCCACGCGTGTCGAGGGGAGGAACGAAACTCGGGGGCGGGAAAGGGTAGCAGCGGGACGAACGGGGGAATCGGGAGGCTCCCTTTTAAGAAAGAGAGCGTAAAGAGCCGCGTCTGGAATTCCGGCGTGGAGCAAGAAATATAGGACAGGCGGGTCTGGACGGGAAAAAAAGAAAGGGGGTGGGCCCGGGGCGCGATTTGCCACGGACCCGAGAGAGCGGGTACGCGCGTGTGTCCGTGTGATATCGCGGACAGACGGACGAACGGTACGCGTCCCACGGACACGCCATGGATGAGCCTGGGACGGATGTTCGAGAGGGCCCCCTTGTTATTCTCTCTTAGGTCTCTCTTGCAACGTGGGGAATTACTTCGATCGGAGTCACGAAAGGGGCGCAGCAGGTACCAACGGATGCACTTTGCTCTCGAAAACGATATTAAAGGGTACCATTTAATTGTCCAATAATTTTATCGAACATTAACTTCCGAGAGACTTTTATATAAATTCAGTTACTTGATCAAAAATGACGTTTTATGTAACAATCAGGCCACGTAACAAAGTATAAGTACTGAATATAAATATGTCATTTAAAAAATTTAATAATTCGTATCTGTTACTGACAATGACAACTTTTGTTTACTGATTAATTTTTTATTTTTTTTTTATTTTTGTATATGATATTGAAAGAAAGAAAAAGATAAATATTTAAATACAATATAATATCGTTCCTTTTTGCTGCAATAACGACATAACTCAACAATTATAATTTTTGAGTTGTCTACAAAGAAAACAGAATTCTGATGAGAACAAAATGAATAAACAGCTAGTGATTTTAATTTTTTTACAATTAGTAAACCAAATTGTTACGCCAAAATCATAAAAAATTATGTTACAAAATTTTAATTCAAAACATTTAAACTGAAAAATTTTATTTTTCAAGCTATTGTTGTCAAATAAATAAAGCGATATAAATTATATTTTTAATATATAGATATTACAAAAATATTTGTTTAGTAAAATACACGCAAATAATCCTTTCTTTTGCAGTTTACACTGTGTTCGTTCAAAAATAAACTTTTATCCTGAAAAATAAAATAAAAAATTCTCTAAACTTTAAATCTCCCCAGTACTCCATTTGAATTTGACAAAATTCGCTAAGCAGAAGGATGCATCGTTTAGAAATGGGCCGCTCGATATTCTTACAAGCAAATCTCATGTCTAAAGCACAATGCCTCTCATGTCTTCCTAATACTTCTTCTCTTTTATTCTCCTCCTCTTTTTTTTTCTCGCGCGATACAACCGTGCGAAGATTAGCTCTGTCGTGGGCAAGCCGGTTTAACTCGGCGGCGGCGGCGGCGGTTCGAACGCAACGCGGATAATCTTCTGCAAATACAAGAGCGCGGGGAAATAAAAGCGCATTCGCGGGCAGTGCATACATAACGTGCGGGACATTTCGCCGCGTCGCGCCGCGGGCGCCGATATTTCAAGATACGATATTTTTCGTTTTTCTTCCTTCCATTTTCTTTTTTTTTTCCCCTCGTTTTCCCTCCCTCCCCTCTCTTCTCCCTTAATCTCTCTTTGCTGTACGCTATCTAACGTACGACAGCAGCAGCAGCAGCAGCAGCGGGAAAGAGGGATCACCGGGGGGGACAGCGCGATATAAATTTGCTCGACAACGCGGAACAGACAAGTAACCCTTCCACGTGTAAAGTAAGATCCTTCCTCTCGGTCCCTCTTTCTTTTTTTCCCTTCACCCCTTTTTTCCTTTTCTTTTATTTCTTATCATTGCTCGATTTATAATTGGTACGTGGCGTTCCTCCTTTCGACTATTTAGTACTGCGACACGATTTTTAAATTATTTTTTCCTTTTTGTGTGGCGGTATTAAATCGTCGCTATGGTTTTCTACAAAGATCACCTTGCTTCTTACGTTACGTAATTTAGATATGCATGAATCTTATTAACCTTTATCAAACTTCTTTCACGAATGCATGTGTTGTCGCCTTGAGTCTAGCTTTAAGACAAAGTCGTACGCTTGCAATTATATTAAGTTGTCAGCTACGTTGTACTTACTTAGTGCATAATCCTTCTTAACGCGAATTTAATCCAGGGGTGAAATAAATCTCACTATCTATTTATGCTCATTATCTTAGATGCTTACGTTTAATTTACTCGTTTAATCCGCTCATTATTACACGTATAATTTGTGGAATTACGTAAATTATCTATTTTCTGAATCAAATTGGGAGTGAATACGAGGGTAAGCGGGTAAAAGCATTACTTCTTACTTTATATATTATTATATTTATTATACCTAACATTTTTTTATATACCGTAGCGCTTTCTAATCACTCTACTCTACTTAAAAAGAAAAGATTTTGAAATATTGAAGGAGTTTTACGCGGCTTCTCTGCGATTACACTGAAAAAAGAATTTTTGTAATAATAATCAAGTCTCTAGATGATAGTTATTAAGCTTTCATAAAATAATTTCAATTTAACGTTCCGTTAATAGAATGAAATATTTAGTAATATTTAGTAACCGTTTGGTTCACTATTATTATTATGTTGGGTTACTATTAATGTAATTAACTAAATATTTGGTTATATTAACTAAACATTTAACTGATGTTATTTCACCTTGCCTCAAAGGGTTACTATTACTAAATTTTTTTCAGCTCAGACATCGCAACGTCGCTTCTGTGTTGAAATTATTAACAAATCAGCGCGATATTTCCCTCGTCCCTAGCGATTTTCTGCCGCTGATCTCGCGTCGATGTCCTTGCGACGCCGGGGATTATTCGCGGCACGAGCAGACTCTAATTAACTGCATCCAATTAGCGTGCGGCGCTCTTCCGCGGCGCGGCGCGGCGTTTTCTTCTTCGGGAAGTGTTTCCCGTAATCGCGGCCACGGGGTTCAAGGTAATGATAGCCGCCGCCGACACCTCCGTTTAAAGCGACCGTAACTCATCGTTGAATTTTCGCCGGTTGAATCCGCGAGATAACTCGCGTACCTGCTTATCGCGCGATCGTGTCTCCTCCGGCGATCGCGCGGATATTAATCCGTGAGATATCGGCGATTGCGACCGCGACTGCGCGTCAGAGTACTTACAACGGTCGCCGCACATTTGCGTGTAAAAAAAAAAAGGATGGAAAATAAAAGCTGCAACGCGCTGCACAGATCTGGTTTCTACAAATAAGAACGCTATCTTGCGTCGGAACGAAGATAATGTCATTCAAATGGTACGACAGGTTTGTAACTTCCTCCGTAGCAAAAGTTACGGAGGAATACATATATTTGCAACTATGCGTTACGCATTGGAAAGGAAGCAAAAAAGTTAAATGGTATTCACTTCACTGCGTAAAATTACGTAAGTATCTCGTAGTGTTCGTTTTCTCGTAGCTTGTCGCAGAATTTGTTTATCTCGGATATACCCTAATACGAGATCAAGGTAAATGCACTGAGAGAAATCGTTTGGTAGTATAGTGATCAAATGAATTTTATAGTTACTGGTACCAAAAACTTTGTTACATTTAATAAAAAAACTAAACTTTTTGTAATTTGTTGTATGAAAATAATTATTTGGTTAAGACTACAAATTGTTTGGTTAAAACAACTATATATTTAGTAACTATCACTATAAAATTCATTTGATCACTAATCAACCAAACTTTGGTTGATTTTACAAAACATTTCTCTCAGTGTGATGAGATTAATTTCTACTCCCTGCTACAGCCGCTACAGGGCTACATGTAAGATTACAATAAATTGCATTAGTTGTACACAGATAAGAGTCGAAAAATAAAACATTAACGTGCGCGGAAGAGCGTCCCTCGCTTAATAGCGTCCCTAAAATTCTCACCGGACGTAATTCGCGTTTCTCGTCTGTTTGCACGCATAAAAATGCCTCGCATTCATACATAATCTCTCCACGTTGTGGTACAGCGAAATGTGGCTCGTGTGTCTCGTTTTAACGGGGCGCGTAACGCGGTGAAAAAAAAAAGAGAAAAAGAGGGAAAGAAACGAGGGCCTCCGCATAAAATTCAAGAGGCGGAGGCGATAAAGGGTCGCCCTGAATTTAGGCCATTCCTCTCCCGTGCCTTCCCGCCTTCGTATAACCGCTTTTTCTTTTCTTCCCCTTTCTTCCTTTTTTTTTCCTCTCGGTGTCGTCCACTGTCGCATCTCTCTCGGCATATAATCGCGGTAACGGATTGCATTTAGCTTTATTATAGTCCTGTCAATTATATATCATTATTTCACCGTTTTTCAACCGGCTCGTTATCGGAGTATAGTAAATGGATTCAAATCGTCCCGTCACTCTCGTCCCTTCGATTCCATCGCCCTTCTCTCTCTCTCTCTCTCTCTCTCTCTCTCTCTTTCTCTATCATTTTTGCCGTGATTTTATTCCGCTGCATCGCCAAGCCTGTCGTCTCCCGATTATATAGTATTACTTAAACGTTACTTCGGTTTAAGAATTCGTTACCGGGACATTCCGGGACTGGATTCAAGTGTCTTTACTACGCCGCTTTTTCCTGCACCTCGTAAAAATGCGATTGGCACCATCGGACTAGCTGTCGCTAACGTGACGCTTTACAGCTACTAATAAAACCGCTGTAACTTTTCTAGTTGGGAACTTATTACTGTTACATTAGTCCTCCCCCCCCCCTCTTCCGTAAGAATCTCTAACAATGTCTTATTCCGCATTGCCGCATAATTATCTAAATTACGCGCCCTCGAAGCCGCGGTGGGACAATACTGAGAACAACTCAATCTCATTTGTACGCGTGATTAATCATTCTCTCAGCTGTTTATAAATGAGCGCGAGCGATTCTTGTTAATCGCGAATAAGAGGGCCCGGCGTGACGCAAGAGAGTCGGTAGTTGGTAAAAACGTTCGCACACACAAGCGGTATACGCATCGCGATGCTATTGCCGGCGGGCCTTCCTGGAAGGGAAACGGGGGCCCTGAAGAACTGCACCTTCCCTTCCTTCCTCTTCCCGCCGATGTTCGCCAACCCTGCGACCCGCGCCGGCCCCGTCACGCCCAACAAACTTCTCCTACGACTCGTAGCGGGCGTCACGCCGCATTTATAATGTTTCCACGTTCGAGTTTCGATGGGTCCACTCCCGCGAAGCCGAGAGTCGAGTGGAAGGACAATGGGCCTGCCACGTCGGCGCCCTTTGCCATGAAAAGCCGCGTCGACGTGTGATCCTTCAATTATCCGACGAAATATCGATATCCGCGCGACCGTGATTTAATATTAAGCAATTTGGAAGGAAAAAATTCTTGCGAGGAAGATATGAGAAATAAAGAAAGGGAGAAACAGAGGATAAAGATCTGAAACTTTGAGATCCTCGGCTTTTTTTATCTGCAAGTTTTATTTCCTTCCCATAAAATTGTATCAATCGCCCAGAAATAAAATCCTTTCATGGGAACAAAATAACTTTTCATAAATAAAAAAATTAGAGTGAAAGAGACAATTTCTAAATCGAGTATTGACAACTAAGTGTTCGCGAATCAAGAGGCAACACTTTTTACGTTTCTTTGATTCACTGCGAAATAATATTCGTGGAAAAAAAGGCTTTTCTTCGACCTCATTTCACTCGCACGTATCGCTCCTAGCGTTACGCAGAACTGTTGCGAGATCGAGTAACGATTCGCACGCGTGTCGCGCGAGGAAAAAAAAAGGGATTCGCAAGTCGTGCCTCAAGTTGCGTCCCATCGCGTAATTTAGCACCCTCGTAAAACACTAATATCGCCTGCGCAATATTTCCGTCGGTTACCGTCGACGCCGTTACGTAAAGTAACTTCGTGTCCTCGAGGCAAACTGGACCCGCGTGTTACCCGTCGCACACTTTTCATTCAATCGACATACGCGCGTACGTTGCTTCGTTAGCGGAAAAAAATATATGTTAATTGCGAGAGCGCGGCGTCGCGCACAACGCAACATTGTAGCGCACGTAACGATCCATGTAACGATCGAGGCAATTATCGGCGCCGATGATGATACCGTAAGCATGTCAATGAATGATTATCAATGGCGAGTTCGTGACTCTCTATTTATTACTGTCGCTTAAGACCAGTCGAGCTCGATAATATCTCACCTAAATCAGATTGACAATCAGATTACGTTAAGAGTTAATATAAATAAGTTTAAGGAAACGCGTTATTCGTGACAGATGAGTGATTGAAAAAGGGAGAAAGTATGAGTAGCCTTTATATTTCACATGTTTATTTTTTTTAACACGAAAGTTCTATTCGCGTTAATTGAGCGAAATGATAATAACGAGAACAATCAGGAATCCACAAATATTATTATTCTGAACTTTTGTAAATGCACAATTAGATCAATCACGTTGTTCTAAAAAAAAAATCAATTCTGATTAAACAATCAAGACGAAAGATATTAACGAGGTGCAACGAAAAGAGACTAAAGTATATATGTTTCCTTCTCAAAGTATAACAGTTTACAACTGTAATTTCAATAATTCCGAAATAACCTGAGTGGGGAGATACCGTTAACGAAGCACAACGATAAATCTACGAAATCTGAAGAAGAGGTTGAAAATCCAATACGAAAATCGTAATTTAGCTTTCATAAATAGCTCACGACTGACTTGCCGAGTGCCACAGGTAGAAATCGATAACGTCCGTGAAGCAGCGCCGTCTTGCGCAACTTGCCCTGTCGTCGGCCATTGAATTATTCATTCATTAATTTTCGGTAGCTGTCTGCGCCAGAGAATCAACGAGCGAGCGACACTCGCCAGTCTGTTCCTTGTACAGATGAGTCCCGAGCCATCGCATCGCCGTGGC
>QKQZ01049817.1:0-11768 GCA_003595255.1 Solenopsis fugax
CGTTTCCACCGAAATACACCCCGCATCGACACTTAAGCCGGCTGTAAATCATCGTTAGAACCCGAGTTCTCTCTCTCTCTCTCTGATATCATCAGGCGGTATCGCGGTACCGCGGCACCGGTAATCCGCGATTTCATGGCATGCCTTTCCTCGCAGGCGATAAGACATAAGTACATCTGCGAGAACCTCGTGAGAACCGTGATCTGAAATTGTTCGATGGTCTGCGGGCGAGAATACTGATGAATTTTCCCGTAACAAATGGAAATGCAGATATGATGCTGCCTCAAGAAACCTCGTTTCTTGATATTTATGACGTGATCGTTTGGTATCGCCATTTTAAAGCTCAATTTCTAATTCAAGAGATACATTTTGTTACATTTAGTAAATTTTTGAATACTTGTTATGTTTTCCATATTTATTTTTTGATTCTGATTAAGATAATTAAAAATACAGACAAGTAAAAAATGTACATACATTGCTCGAAAGCAAAACAGTGATGAAGAAAATTAAGATTTGTGAAATTATTTCTATAATTGGTAATTAATTAGATGTTTGATTATATTCATTATATACTGAGAGAAAAAAATTGTAGTGATGGCAACTATAAGAAGACTATCATACAAATTTTGTTAATAGAATTATAACATGTAGTTAAATGAACTATATTATAGTTATTGCAACTAAGTTAATGGTTAAGAGAACTAATAAAAAATAGTTGAAATTATTATATTATATAGTATATTACAACTATTTTTTTATTAGTTCTCTTAACCATTAACTTAGTTGCAATAACTACAACATAGTTCACTTAACTATATATTATAATTCTATTAACAAAATTTATATGATTGTCCCTTTATAGTTGCCACCACTACAATTTTTTCTCTCAGTGTATAGTAACTAAAACATAGTATACGAAATTATTGCAAGAAACCACATATTCATTGTATTAATTAATAATATCCCAAATTATATATAATGTGGGGCCTTATTAAAAATCTTAACAAACAAAAATATTCGACAAACAAATGTTATGTAAATGAATCTTGCTCGGCGATACCATATAGTAAGACTGCCGTCGTTCGTAAAATTTGCGAGGGACGCGTCCGTTAAATTATCATGCTAATGAGATTAACCATCCTCGTGTACTGGAAGGTATCAGCTAATGAAACTCGATAGATATAGAGTATATGCAAAGTTGTAACTTCTCGCTGAACTTATTTTTCGTTATACTGCTTTAGGTTCAGGGATTTTCATTTATCATTGCAGGGATAATGTAAGATTAATGTAAATATACGTCATACACGTAAATTACACGCGACAATTATCTTACACACATTTACGACAATCCGATACATTCAAATGCACTTATGCCGAGCATCCACACTAGATAACACAATATTATATGCACACTGTTTCATTCAACAAATGATGTGCAAATTGATATTGCTGTGCATAACGTTTATAAATATTCGTCCAAATTAACGGAAACTTTTAAATTATTTTTTAGCATTGTCTCTAGCAAGGCAGACAGTCTAAATTAAATCCTAATTAACAATTAATTAAAATTTATGAGAATAGTCCGCAGTAACTGTTTATTCATGATTTTATTAAAATCCTACGATTGTATGATTATGCAATTGTAATTGTCTGATCTGCTTTTTCGTACATATATTTCGAAACGCAAAAAATTGCATTGCGCGTGAATCGCGGAGTGGGTGGTATGTTGTGTGAAGCGAGGATGGAATTTTTTCGAGGTAATGGCCTCATCCATCGATTGGCCACGCCCCGTCGGCCATTTTTGCCGAAATGATCGAATTTGTAATTAATTAATGCTGCACTTTCCTCAGCAGCGTCAGCGGAAGCAAAATTTTTTACAAATTTTACGGGCTTGTACATTGATGCGTTTGCATGATTTATTCTTCTCACGAATGCATGATATTATCTGCGAAAACCGAAAGAAAATAATCTCGAAGAGATCAGTGGAAATTAAATTTTAATTAGGTGTAGTGCCCCAAATAATCGGGCCGAAAAGATCAGAATGACGTTTATTATGTTCTTTCATGATTTTAAATATGTACGGATTGTATGCAAACAGGATGTTTTATTTTTGGTTAAACAGGAAACAAAGCTAAATGATTCAATATATTTTTTAAGATCAAGAAAGAACATAATAAATATTACAAAATACTATTACTTTGTACTTATATTTTTTATTTAATCAGACAATTAATATTTTATTAATGCGTATACACGTACACAGTGAAATGTGTTATAAATTTTCAATAGAATTCCAAACTCTATTTTCTTCTATTTTTATTATTACAATTTTGTTTTTTTAACAAATATATTTAAATAAAGGACTCTCGAGATTTAACAAAATTAGAATCTAGTAAAAAGGTTAATGAGAGTCTAGCGCGGTTCGTAATGCGCAAAATAATTACATCAGTATCATAGACAAAACATTTTTTTAATCAATACAATTTGTTTTTTTACTTATTATCAATACAGTGACATGTTTTTGCATGACTCTTCTGAGATTATGTATACTGGATAGATACATCTATATATAAAAGTTAGAAATATAGTGTAGCAATAATTCGCGTGCAGTATATTGATTAGGTATATCGAATTATTCGCATGCGAATGTCGCACGCGCGTTTTAACAAGCCGATGATTAATTAAATTGAAAATCTTATCAAGTCCAATTAGACGATACAGGAAGATTAGTGTTTTGATTATACGCATATGAGTACTGAGTAAATAATCTTCTTGTAACCGTTTTCTGTTGCAGGTGAGTTTAATCCATCGTTTGATTCGCATGCTATTGCTGTTGAAGATCAGGAAACGAGATTGAGAATTCACATACTATGGATTCACCTTTGATAATAGACTGAATAATTAATTACTGGTATGCTCCTCATTTATAATTGTCGCGTGATTTATTATTCTTAAATCAATAATAGAAAGGGATAAAAATGTTAGAAAACGCGAAATAAAAATCATAAAGGATAAAGATAAAGAAAAACGTTAGATTGCATTATTAGACTTTGTAATAAATTTTATTTTAAATGGATGTCGTTTAAAAAAATTTTTCTTTTTTAATTTTTTTAAGATTTATGATACTTTTACAGAAACAAATTAATTTACCAAACATTGAGTTTAAAATATTCCTTTTATTACAATAAATAATTAGATTTTCAAATTTAATGGTAACGATATTGCTGATCTATGCTCATTCAACCTTGAACAATATATTCATGAGGACAGGAAGAAAGAAAAAAACAACATTTATGCTAATGTGCAGTATGAATATGTGTAACGTATACAATTAGCATTTTTCGGATTAATCAAGTAATTAGAAACTACCGGCACGTTTAATCTTTCTTGACAACCGTGATCGGTTGAACATTCGCGAATCGTAGTTCGTAGATTATTTTATTGGGGTAGTCAGTATCCAGTGCGAGACCAACGCGATTATACGGACGATTTTAAAAGCGGTTGTGCCAAAGACGCGGATAAATCATTCCGTTTGATTTCTGTAATCGAAATGTAAATCGTGTATTTCTTCTTTCCCAGATATCGTTGCATATGTCGCACATGCATCTGCGACAGTCGGTTGTCTCGGCGTGATAAATGATAATGTTATTCGCACCGGAAGGAATGTTTTACCACGAGAAAATCGATTTTCTATGGCTACGTTTTGTTTCGCGATTTATGCGCGCATTAGATTCTTCCTGTAAATGTCCTGCAAATACGCGCTACTTTGAATCGCCTGATTTTACATCAAAATCGGACAATTATTCGAGAATCATAACTTTTTTATTTTATTAATCATCACCCGATGGTGTCATATTATTTTATCTGTTTTGATTAATAATTTACCATACTCGAAGGTTTAAGTTTTTCGTTTTATCCAGAAATTCTTTAATCAATAAAATAATAATTTTTTATTCAATAGATTGAATAGATTCAATAGACTGAATAGATGATACACAACCCAGAGAAAAATTATATTTAAATTGATGAAATCGTTTCTTTAACGTGGTCTTTTTAAGTTGAAGTGAAAATATCTTTGAAGAAAATAAAAATTTATTTGACTTCAAGAAATGACGTAGGCTTTTTTAAATAAATTATTTGTTCAATTTAAACAAATAATTTTTTAATTCAAAAAAAGTAATGACAAAAATGTAAGAAGTAATTTAGTTGTTCTGATTTTAAAAATATATTTCTTTTATTTAAATGAAGATTTGCGTTAAGCAACCAAACTATTTCTTTAATTCTAATAAAAGGAAAAATCAAGAAATTTCTTTAGATCAAAGAAACTTTTCTCTGGATGATATCAATAATTCTTAAACTACTTAGTGACAGCAAAAATTAATAAATGAGAATAAATACATATTAATTTAATTTATTAGTGACTTATTAAATAATTCGAACTTTAATATGGGAAATTAAACTAAATAATAATGAAGTTGAGTTAAATTTTACAAAAAAGTTTCAAAATTAATTGATTAAATTGATTAAAACATCTATAATAAATAAGAAGACACATCAAAAATTTGAAATTCTTTACATCAATTGTGGCATTTATTACTAAATTATAATATTGTGGCACAAAAGTGTTAAAACAATATTAATATTAGGAAAAATAAGCTATTAAATTATGAAACGTTCTCTTTCGTCGTCATTCTCTTTCTTCCTTTTTCTCTACTTTGTTTTAAACGGCACAGTGCATGGAAATAGAGTCGTTGCGAACTCCTTTGCGATTTATATGCCATTGCCTCGCTACCAGGATCGGTTTTAATGCGACAAGCAAAGCCATTATGTCGGCGCGTTTGTCGCGTACACAATGTTTCTAATATATGCGAACGTTACAATCTGACACGTATCGACGAGACTGATATGCAGCATGCCGCGGCGCGGAGACACCCAGTATCCGGCCTAAATATTTAGCACGGCCGATAATACACGCTCCAACGATCGCCATCCGCGGAATTCGTCGACCTTGAGGAATTCTCACTTCGGTTATCTTGTCACCGAGCGGCGGCGAACGAACGCGCTGGAAGAGAAATTTTTCCTCGTTCGCCATTCGCAACGCGTCACCTTTTTTTTCGATACGCTCGCAGATAAGAGTGAAACGTCGGGCTTAGGGGAATGTTTACGATTCCCCGCGGCGTGGTATACGTACGCGCGGAATTTTATGCAATCGCACCTTGTCACGCCACGCGTAAATGTCCGTATAAATTATCTTGTAGGAAGTAACGCTTACGCCGAGACGGAGAATGTTTAATAACGTTATGGTGTTTAATGTTTCGATATCTTCATAAATGTATAATTCATGAATTCCCTTCTTTAATTATTATTGTGGCATAAAGTAATTGAATTACGGCAATAAAACACGAAAAGTATTCTTTATGTAATTGGACGAATCTCTCGTACGAGAGATAATGATAATCCATGTACGACTTCGTTTCGATCACTTGATACATTCGTTATTTTTGCGTGCGAGACATCGCATCACAAAGATTACAATGCGTAAGCGTGAGAGATGCGATCGTTCTTTTTATGGCAAGAGCGCGACGGACACGCGGAGAGCACGGGCTGCACGGGTCACCATGGTAGTAAATAACGACAGTAAAAAAAAAAAATTGGCGATAAATCGAACAAATGAGCGAATCTTTCGCGCGGATCGGTCGAGCTCTGTCCTGACGATTCATCATTTCCCGATGTGACCAACCTCTCACAGGATCGTTCAAGGGTGCCTCTGGCGGACCAGACCTCGACCCCAATGATTATAACTCTCGTCTACTTCGCGAATACCTCTTCACGTATCCACCTTTCCTCCTTCGTTTCTTACTCTCTCCCTTTCCCGCTTTAGCTAGGCTTCCCCTCTCAGATTTCTGTAAAAGTCCACGTGATGAAATACTACATATATTTATGAAATATGTGCTTCGTTCATGTGAGTCGCGGCAACTTATTGAAATTCGGTTTAACACTTTAAATTGAATTTCTCGTAAGCGTGTGTATCTTTTACACATCAAAACGTACGTGTTTGTTACGACAAACATGAATTATCTTCTGTTTCTATAATGATATCACTATGCATGAGATATTTAAAAAAGTTCTGAATAAGCTCAAATTTATTAAGATCAAAACATTTTGGAACTTTATTGAATTTTATATTTTAATTTTGGTTTGTTAAGTAAAAAGTAAAAAAGAAATGTACGGATATTTCCAGAGATTATGCTTTTCACTATATGTTTTTTACTATATTCAAAGTAAAAGATAAAAATTGGTTGAAATAATATGAGAAAATATCGGCGATTTGTGACATAATTTAGATGGTGACGTAAAATTTGCCTCAGGCGGAAAGAATAATTTTATTTCTTAATAAAGCGAAATGGAGCGTAAATATCTTTCCACTCATTTGTTTGTCAGGCTCAAAGTTTATTGCGAGAACGCCGTTCGCTTTCTTTCCGCTCGTTTCACTTTTTCTATTCGTTTCGTTCGATGTAATAAATGATCTGGTTGTAGGAAGGAAAACGCCAGCCATGGTGATATATGACACTAGATTTATAGGCGCCATTTCATTTATGCGTCTGAGGGAGATTTTCTCATGTTACAAAAACTTGAAAACATAATCGCGCAGAACTATGTTAAAACGGGAATGAGATACGACTGGTTCGCGTTAACTCTTCTATTCTTTTTCAACAATGTATATAAAAGAAAATATAAAAAATTATCCTACATATTTATTTATGAGTATGCATGTATAATTATGTAAATTTTCATCGGTATAATAGTAGTAATTTTTTAAATGAAATAAAACTTGAGATATTGCTATAAAATACATAAAACATTTTGAGATTTAATTTGAAGGAAGAGGATTATATTAGAAAGAGTTTTTAGAACTCACAGTCACGTCCGAAATGATTTAATGACCTTACGTAAAAATTTACAATTGCAATTACGCTAAGCTATTGATGCTTATCAAATCTATATGCTTTTTTTATAATACTCTTATAGATAATTTTAAAGAGAATATAATCCAGCTTAGTGCTTCGAGATTAATTTTTGATTATTGCCTTTATTGCATCCGCGTTTATCTTTGCGTAACAGACAATACTTCTCGGCTTTCTACTTGATCTCCTTGCCCCCGCAACATCTTGTTCGAGTGTTAAATTACGTTTATATATCTTAGTTTCTTTTCTTATGATTGTAGCAAGGCGCGTTGTCCGCCGTGGATTTTCCCACTAATTGGATTTCTCTGTGCGGGCCAATAGGTCGTGCACAACCAATTTGTTCTTGGCACGTGTTTAACATAGGCTCCCTTATTATTAATTAGTTTCAGCAACATCTTCATCCCATTTATATATCTTCAATTATGTGCGCATGGATCGGCGTACCGATGACAGATTATAGTCATAAATCACTTCATTACGCGGCAATTCTCCCGCAAGAACCGGGCTAGAAATAATTAGCAATAAATTGTCCAACTGCCTATAAAACGCCTCACTTTCCTGGGATTATTCGCGGCGACGCGGCACGCAACTTTATTAAACGCAAAATGCGTAAAGCCGCGAAAGGTTTCGGGGGGGTCAATTCTTACGTTGCGCGCGGTTCGAGTAACGTGCAACTAGTCATTCGATAAACTATTCGTTACGTCGTTCCTTTTATAATTAACGTATCGGACGGAAGATTAATGTCAGTGCGATTACGAGCATGGTTTTCATTTTATTCGCGCATGACCGATCTAATGAGCGTTAATGCTCTCGCGCGAACTTTTTTCGACGCGATATTATATCGTTGCACCGCTATAAAATCGCTCTTCTAATCCTTGATTATATACGGTGTGTTTTACATCTATACATATACGTGCACCCATATTATCGAGGTACATAGAATAGAATAGGTTGTAGAACAGGAAAACCTGATCGACTGTACTTCATGGCGGTGAATTTTAGTCTATCATTTGTTTACTTTTTCGCGGTGTTACGTGTTTTTGTTAAATCCGAGTGTGATAAATACAATTTAAATAGATATTATCATTTGGATACATTATTGCGCGATTAGAAAGTTATTATTAAACATAAATATAAATAATTAAAAATAAATTGCTATTACGTGATTATTTTGACAACGCGATTGATAAAATGGCAATGGTAGTTTCTATGTTGTACTTGATTCATATCATGAGAAACGTTTGATTTCGAACAGTACATCATATTATTACATAGAAATATGACGAGATAATTAGACAGGATGTTATTCGCGAGCAGAGATTTAATTAAGTGATGTAAGATATATTTCTTAGTTTACGATGCATACAACGACGTCTAGAGACTAACCCTCATTTGCATCTGTCCATAAACGTT
Source organism: Solenopsis fugax (assembly GCA_003595255.1). Classification (NCBI taxonomy): domain Eukaryota; kingdom Metazoa; phylum Arthropoda; class Insecta; order Hymenoptera; family Formicidae; genus Solenopsis; species Solenopsis fugax. The sequence continues at coordinate 8,379 of QKQZ01049817.1, forward strand.
CTTCCTTATTCAGCGAGTGAACTTCTCCTGTTTTCTGTAAATGCAAAGGTTTCTGAGTCAGATTCTAGTTTGTCAATTTCAGCAGCCGTCCGGCACAGTCATTTCAGAGTTGACAATTTTATTAATTGATAAAGCGATAAGTCCACTATTAGGTGAGTTTATCAGAAACGAGTTCTAATTAAGATGAATGAAATTAGTAAACTTACAGCGAGATGCGACGTTGATGAATGAAAGGATCAGTATCATAAGTGTCGTGCCAGATCTTGATTAGTTTCTTGGGGGCATGTTAGTGTCATCTTTAAGCACAGTTGTGACGATGTAATTAAGGAAGATAAAAACACGTAACATTAGTGTTTTTTTTTAAGGACAGGTTTTTATCAGATGTCACTTTTTGTGTTTAGTGCCTGACGAGCTCTGATATTACTTATCGGTCAATTTTCTATTAAGATTCTTTCATTAACTAAGATTAAGGCTAGTTTTATAGAAGACATCAATTATATTTTGTAGTAAATATACCTGTTCTTTTACATTGATGATATTTCGTTGATGTTAAATCTGTGATACTGGTTTCAAAGCAATTAATTGCGATTATGTTAATATCAAGCAATTCTGATAATCACGAAACGTAAAATACGATGTTTACGGTTAGATAAGAGGTTCAACTTTAAATGATTAAAATACGATAATCCGATTGCGAATAATCTCAAAATATGTATTTAACTTATAATAATGCTAGTGCATTCATTTTGACTTATACATGACAAGAACCTAAGAATTTAACTGGAGAGCTGAAAGCTCTTTAAAGAAATTTTATTTTGTGTGTGGACAAAATAGTGTAATAACAGTATGACACTTTAGCTGATTGCTAAAATGTCAAAACTTTTTACAGTATTTGCTAATCGTGCTTGAACGTCCTTATTATTTTGATGATGCAATAAAATTATTTTTAAATCTGTATCTAGCTTAAATACTTTAACAAAATCATTTTTTCCGTGTAGTTTATCGTACGAAATGCATCTACCGTGGAAATAATCTCTAGATATTAAAAAAGAAAGGATTTGGCTAAGAATTTATAGGTAATAACGATGTTTATTATAAACTAGTAAGGCTTATTGGATATATGATTCTCGTGCAGTCTCGATTCTCGCGAATCCGCGCATAAGTATTGCTGGAATCTGTAAATATCTTAAAATATGTGAGGATATTCCTTGTGTGCCTTCCAGCCCTCGAAGATGCGTGCACATCGCGTACATGCGGTGGAGAACGACATAGCACGCGTAACGGCAGCCCGGGCAGCCGGCTGAGGGATAACGCCTCGAGAATTATCGTAAAACGCGAAAAGGCCGCGGTCGTTTATGATATTATTCCGCATCGACTGAGAAAATTACTATTGGCTGTAAACTCGCCCCGATTCTTACGGCCCGCTTTACGATCGATGTACCTTCGCGTCGTCTCGGTTGTACGCGTTATATGCCGTGTGCTGTAGCACCGCTCGTGAAATCCGTCGCGTCCGCGTACGACCGCGAGGCGGAAACGGAGATCCGCGCGCGCAACGCGGAGATAAGGAAACCTCTACGGGATTTGTTACAGCCGAAGAGCGCGACCGTGCGTCTCGGACGCGCCGCTAGTCGTCTGCGATTTCTCTAATCTTCCTCTTTCAGTTAGATCGCCGACATCAGCGAAAAGTCACCGCGAGATCTCGCGCGCGGTCATGCCTCTTAGAAATTTGCCAGCGAGAGATCGGCAAAGCGATTGTAAGAATGTTGAGAATTTCCTTAAACTGTAATTTATCAATGTCCAATGAGCGGAGAACCGTGTTCTAATGCGCAGCGTATCATATAGGAAACACTTTCTTTTCGGTTCGCATGCATTAATAAATAGTCGCGTTTATCTCGTAAAATAATCTTGATCAACTGTCACTAGGTCTATTTTCACCAGAAATACGGGACACACTATTTCAACATATGTATAGATTAAATTATATATGCATTAGTAATGCAAGATGATAAAAAAACCTGTTTCGATACACTTATCCTAAAAAATCGGACAGAATTAGATAACAAAAAAATTTTTCTAATTCTATCGTTTTTTTGGTTCATAAATATATAATTTAAAAATCGTTTTCAATCAATGTTTATTTGACCGTATTTTGTCGAAATTGATATTATCCTAGCCATGTTTTCAGTTTATGTATGATGTATTATGTATAATATTTTAATTTTAGATATTTTGTGCTTTATTTATAAAAAGCACAAAATATTATGTAAAGCACAATTTTTCTTTGTATTATATATCAAAATAAATTAATTTTTATGTACACTGTTAAAAATGTCATGAATGAACTTTTAATGTACAATGGTAAATGATATTTAAATCACTCGCAACTGAAATGATGTTTAATGTACATGTTAATGAAATTAAGTTTTTAACGAATTAAAATATATGAGTGTACTGAAATTTAATACAAACGTAAATAAAATAATAGAAACAAGTAATACAAACGTTAATAAAATTTAAGACATTAGTAAATGAATATTCATATACTGCATTACTTTTCATTTACGGGCTTGAACCAAGCTTCCTTTACATTTTAATTAAAGTCATTAAAAAATTTCTAACCTCTGTACCTTGTTTAAAAAAAATCCCGATGGAAAACAATAAATTTAAACTTTATTAAAAATTTAATTGTATAATTATTGTTTTAATCGGACTCATATTAATAGCTACACTGAGAGAAAAAATTGTAGTGATGGCAACTATAAGGGGACAACCATACAAATTTTGTTAATATAATTATAATATATAGTTAACTGAACTATATTATAGTTATTACAACTAAGTTTATGGTTAAGAAAACTAATAAAAAATAGTTGTAATTACTATATTATATAGTATACTACGACTACTTTTTATTAGTTCTTTTAACCATTAATTTAGTTGCACTAACTACAATATACTTCACTTAACTATATATTATAATTATATTAACAAAATTTGTATGATTGTCCCCTTATAGTCGCAACCACTATAATTTTTTCTCTCAGTGTACTATAAAGAAACTATTTCTATCGTTTTTTATCAGTATCTTAAAAACTAATTTATTTCGACGTATAATGCAAAGGAAAAAATATATCAATTACTTTTACTTTTTATTTATTATAAAAAAAAAAAATAACTTTCGCCTGTCACAAAATTTGCAAAATCCGAGATATACACGGTCTTCGACAAGCCCCATCGTCGTCATCGGCTGTTACTATTCCTACTCATGTCGCTCGGCGTTGAGAAAGGCAGATCCCTCAACTCGCGCGGTGCGTGATTTACGAAATCTGCGATCGCGGTGAGACCCGCGCGGTTGTTGGCCGCGCCGCCGCGCCGTTTCGGCGGCAGGTG
>QKQZ01049818.1:863-13312 GCA_003595255.1 Solenopsis fugax
GGGGGGGGAGGAGCGAAATTGGAGCGAAATGACGGCGCCGCTCAACAACGCCGATGCGACGGCGCGAAGAAATCTTAGAAAAACAGCTGATTCAGAACAACTGAAATAGAAAGATTGAATCGTGATAGCTCGAGCGCGGTCTCCCGCTCGATCTGTTCGTTTTAGGCGAGAGTTTTTCCGCGATTCTTTTCCATCCTTGATTAACCTTTATTTCGTTATTTCAACTGTGAAATATGCGAAAGGGGACGATGCCGACGACACGATCTCCATCAGCTGTACCTCGTGGCCTCGCGCATCGTGTTTCCCTTCCTTTCCGACACGCGATGCGTATACACCTCTCTTCGTTCGGGTGCAAAAGATGCAGTGGGTGCAGTCGAGGTGCAGCAACTCCGTGTGATTGTCGTATGAACGGACTGTAACGTTCTCCGTCGCGCGCGGAGCGGAGCCGCGGAGTGTGTTGTGGTGTGTTGTGTGAGAGAGCGCAGAGAGCGAGTCGCGAGAGGTGGGATTCATTACAAAATAAGACCCGCGCGCCGCGCGCTTGACGAAGGGACGTTAAAGATGGAAGCGATGGACACAACCACGAATTCACATCCGCGGAGAATGCACAACAGTTACGAGGACGAGGAGGAGCGGAAGCACTTCCAGAGGATCGTTTCCGCGTTCAGATATTACAAGTGAGTGCCCGACCGCGACTCCGCGGTCGACGCCGACTTCTTATCTCACATTTTCCATCCATTCTCATTCCTCGATCCCGACGTCGACAGCGGCGAAGACCGGCACGCCGGTCGGCCGGGTCGGCGGTGACAGCCCCAGTAGCTTTTTTGTATTAATGTTCAAGAGCCACGCGAGATGAGACATGCCGCATTAACTGTCTTTCGCCGCCAAGATTCCAATTTACAAACGATTATCATTTAAAGGTCACCCTCGCGATACATTTACCGTGTAAATAATGTTGCCGGCCTGATACTCTACGCATGAAAATTCTCGTTTGCTCACTTCCTCCTCCTCTGTTTGTTGCACAGAACGCACTCTCTGCTGAGAGTGAGAAAAACGGAGTCTTATTTCTCCAGCCTGCCGCAACATCATCAGAAGCTTTTGTCCAAATACGGACAACATTTGCAAGAGGTCAAACGATGTATTGGAAACAACGACGAGATCATAAAGCTCATAATAAAAGATGTAGCCCACATATTTGAAAATGTCTGTCCAACTACTGCACAAGTTGACAATGTAAGGAACATTTACCTATTTTATTCCATTGCACATTTGATACAGCGTATAATAATTGGTTCAATAAAATTTTATTACCTGTATAACATAATCAATATTGAAATATATTTAGATATTTTTATCTTGCCTAAATTTAATTATTTAAACATATTCTCACAATACTGTTTTATTATGTAAAATTGGGTTTCATTACAGACGCTAAATTTAAGGCCTGTAATGTCAGATCAAGAGAAGGTGCAAGCTACTATTAAGCAATTGGTACGAGACTGGAGTGTGGAAGGTGCTGAAGAACGAAAAGCATGCTATCAGCCAATTGTAGATGAAATATTATGTCAATTTCCACCGGAGCATTGGTACGATAATCCACTTATTATGTGAGCAGTTGCTAATATACTATGAAAACGAGAAATTTTTAAACCAAGGAAACTTGCAAAATGTCTTAGAAACTAAGTTGCTTTTTTATTGATGCCTCAATAGATCGAATGAATCTTTGAAAAAAACTGCAGCTAAAAACCTTTAAGATACTTTGGAAACTTTTCTTAAGCCATGCTGAGATGTAACAGAGAAAAATATCAAATGATGGTTAAATTTCCAGTACGCCATCGGACGTGCATATTTTAGTACCTGGTGCGGGATTGGGTCGTCTTGCCTTTGAAATCGCGAAACGAGGATATACCTGCCAAGGGAATGAATTTTCCCTCTTTATGTTATTTGCATCAAACTTTGTATTAAATAAGTAAGTGGTATATGTAATAATTGACTTTGAATTGTTTGTTATAATTTTCTCTTTTGAAATAGATGTAGAGATATAAACTCACATCAAGTACATCCGTGGGTGCATCAATATATGAACAATTTGAAACCCGGGCATCAGACGCAAGCAGTTTCTTTTCCCGACGTGAGTCCGAGCGATCTTCCAGGAACCGCGCAATTCTCTATGACAGCGGGTGACTTTTTAGAGGTAAAAGGGAAATATATAAATAGTCATAACAGCATTTGTTTAATAAAATCTGCACGATTTATTTTAGGTTTATACGGAAAGCAATCATTGGGATTGTGTCGCAACATGCTTCTTCATAGACTGTGCCAATAACGTTGTACAATTTATTGAGACAATCTATAAGATCTTGAAACCAGGTGGAGTTTGGATAAACCTCGGACCGCTGCTCTATCATTTCAGTGATTTACCGAATGAAGAATCAATCGAGCCAAGTTACGATGCTATCCGCGACGTTATTCTGGGCTTCGGCTTTCAATTGGAGGTAATAAATTCTATTTTTGCATATGATACTTTCAGTATATTCATCGACGTATTGTCTATTTTTTTTCCAGAAAGAGCAGACAAAAGTGAAAACGCGTTATGCCCAGAACATTAACAGTATGTTACAGTGCGAATACAATAGCGTGTACTTTGTTTGTCGAAAACCCAGTGGACATATAGATGGACATGTAAATCATAATCAGAATGGGGATGAAACTAATAGTGCGGAGGAACAAGAGAACTGAATAAAGCGTGGTGCATTTTCTTTGTGAAACAATGTTAAACGCTGAAAAATTTGCACCGGTGTGCACCCATGTTTCACGAACTATTGTAATAGTTCCGTGATTGTGTAATATTCATGACTTAAATTTTTTTCTTTTTTTTTTTATATCTTTACCTGTCTCGATCTGTTTAAAAACTCATTTCATACGAGCGAGTTTTCAGTACTATGAGAGATTGTAGCATTGATCTGCATAACTTCAATGTCTTGAATAGACAAATTATTTTTTAAAAATGATCAGTGTACCATAACTCCAGACAATATTTAATCTAGTTATATTTTCTGTTCATTGCATCGTGAGCTATTTGGTTAAAAAAAAATCAGAAGATTAAACATATATTTGACAGAGGTTTATAAATATTTACAAGTCAGTGATTTTCATTATTGTATGATTATGACAAGAATGACGTTATTGCGTACTAATATGATTATATATATTATATATATATATATATACCTATATGAAGTTATGTTAAAATTAAAAAAAAAAGATACAAATTCAGCTTTATCATATATTGTTATTGAGATATTGTACAAATAACGTGGCAATTTGATTAATTTCATTTTGTTGCATTTTACTAAAAGTTAGAAACTGTCTTCGTAACATCGCAAGCTTCGACGGTGTGGTTACACGTTCTAAATTCACGTTAGAACCTGGTATCTTTATATCGTAGTTTGTTCCCAATTGTTGTATCGACAGGATTGCCTTTGATAAAAAAAAAATATTTCTTATTAATGTTCACATAGGCCTTCTGTATCATGTACAGCTTTACAGATTGTTTTATATATTGTACAGCAAAAAAAACTTTTAAGAACAAAGAACAAAAGTGTAGCTACTACATCAGAATCTAATATTTAACACTCAATCATTTTCTCCGATAAATGAAGTATATGGAGTATACTTTCAAATTATTGCACATAACTTACATTTGTTACATCTTTCGTTATATTATCCAATTCGTGCAGGTAATTTGTGGATGCTAATGGTGGCTAAAAAGATAAATGTTTTATGTTTGATAAAACGTCTGTGTAAGATATCAAATGATCACAAAAAAAGATACTAACGCTCTGGGTACTCAGATTTGGTTTTGGTAATTTGCCTTTGTAAAGATAGCAATAAATCTCATCGTACATTAGATCGTCCTCTGGCATAACTGTAAAAAGTGGACTGTCCCATCGGTTTGTAGCCTCTGGTACTTCGTATCTGTTGTATTCAATGTCTGAATATTACAGAGATTATCAACAGTTTCTTACAATTATCCTTATATTATTATTATGTATCACCTGGATACAAGCGCGTTGAATATTTCTTCTTCGTATCGATCCGACTCTGGTCGTTTGTTGTTCCATAGCCAGGCTTGTTCGATTGGTAAGTTGCAGTGTAACGTACATTGAGGAGTCTTGTACAATTTGGTTGTACAGTAAATCTCATATCGGTATCCCTTGATGTAATTGCTGCCATCAAATATTAACAAGTCATTTGAGTTCAGTTTACGTTGAATGTCAGATTTCATTGAGCTTCTAACAGCCTTCTCCTTTTTCGAATCTGATAAACAAAAAACAGAGTGGTAAGATGTAACGTTCGAATATTTGACATTTAAAATTACGAAAAAATTATAGTATCTTCATTCTTCGACCTTACCCGCAAAATATACATTTTTATTATAGCCTGCTTGATTTATCGCGTCGCTTTCGTTGATTATCTCCACACGGTGCCCACTGTTCTTCAATTTTTCCTCGAAGTAATTCTTCAGCTCGAGACTCCTCGTCGTTTTGCCACTGCACGATATGCCAGTTATCACTATCAATGGCATTTTAACGTAATCTAAGCTGATGTAAGCTGGCGAGAAATTTCCACTATGCGAGAAAGAATTTAAAACATTTGAGAGAATTTTTGCATGCGTTTATAATCTGATATTTATAACCTCGTGCAGATCAGCAATAATCAACGACGCAAGGAAAAATGCGTTCTCAAATGTAGAAGACCAACAGAGAACAAACCTTTTGACGTTTCCTCAACTCTCGAGGACATGTGCTCCGCCTCTTATTGGCAATTCGTCGAGCATGGCGGAGCCAATCGCAGCTGCGGGACGTGGTCGCGCGTGGCATGATTCCACACCCCCATCTATAGACTACGTGCTAAGTATACTTGGGAATGTATGGAATAGTATGAAAACAAAAGTGTCAAACAATTGTCAAATACACATGTATGTAGATCAGCCGTTCTGACCGGGACCGTGATAACACTATTTAAGCGTAAAATGGCCGAGAATGAATTTGTATCCGACAGTGACGAATGTCTCGTTACAGAAGCTATTAATTTAGATATTGAGGAGGTATCTTTTTTTTTTATCTTTGCAACTACGATTGCCTGTGCAACAATGTTGTAAAACGTTGTTGTAACGCAATGCAATCGTTCGCCCCTTGAGCGAATCACACTACGCTGTTTGCCATTTGTATTTCTAATTCATGTATTTTTTGCCTGTCATGATCTTATTATAATTTTCCCTGAATTTCCGGTTATTCTGACACAGTACTTATGTCGTATTCTTTCTAGTTAGATAATACGGAATATGCTATACCAATCGTGGAAGAATTACCCACCTTAGAGAGTATACTGATGGAACCCGATTATGAGTCACTATCGGAAACAGAGGATGATGTCGGTGTATCATTGGCAGAGAAACTCGGCAGCAGCGAGACAACCAGCATCGGCAGTCACCTATCTCTGAATTCGTTAAATAAATCTTCTAAAACCGCTCAGAGACCTTCCTCGGGTGTTATCTTAAGGCATGTCATACTCAAAGGAATAACATCACAAATTGTATCGGCCAATGTGAGCAATTACTCCATTCATTATGTGGGAGCTATTAGAAGTCATGTTTCTTCAAATTATAAAATTTTAAACAATTATTACATTCTATGTATAGTAACTGAGACTAAAATAGTTGTCATTGTTAAATATGATTACACAGGAGAGAGTCAATGCTGGTTTGGCTAGCGCAGTTGCAGCTGGGGGAAACATGTTGGTAATTGGTACTAGCCATGGTTTAGTCTTGGGCTTTGATTCTTCGCAAACATTGCGATGGTGTGATCAGGAAGCGAGACATCAAGGTTCAGTTTCGGCTCTTTGCTTCAATTACGATGGTAGCAGGGTGCTGGCTGGTTTTGTCAGAGGACATATCTTGATGTTGGATAGTAGTAATGGAAAAGTTTTAAGGATTCTCACTGACGTACACCCACTTGACACTGCTGTGTTACATGTCAAGGTATAATCTACCAATGGATTTCGTACATATATAAACACACTATTATTGTATCTTGAATCGGTTTTGCCCAATTGACAATTTTTAATTAGTTTACTTTAGTTTACAGATTCGCCAAAAATAGCTTTGTGCAGTGATAGTGGTGGTTCAGTGTTTGAACTGAATTTCACCAGAGTGATGGGTGTACGAGGTTGCGACAGTAGATGTTTGTTTAGTGGCTCCAAAGGAGAAGTGTGTACTCTAGAACCCTTGCTGTTGAATCATTTGCCGTCACATCCACTGAAAAATTATACATTAGTAGCAATGGCAACATTATCGAAGGTTGTGTTTCATAGATACAATAGCGTAGCGTCGATTAAATGTATATAACATTTATTTTATTTCATAGGTAATTGTAGTCTGCATAAGACCGCGAATGCGCGTTGTACTGAGTCACCCATTGACCGGTGCCGCGATAGCACCACCACAACTGTCATGGCAATTAGTTGTGATACAAACGGCCGATGGCTCCCGCGTGATCGATCCAGTATTGGCGCTCGCAAGGGACAATGTGGTGTATTTTTATCAAGTATTGGCATTTAATTGCATTATACTTTATCCGATTGTTTTCTTTTAAGAATACTAAAGAATATTGCCTGTTGACAAGGTGTATACTGAAATTGGTACGCGAGTAAAGCTATCTCCTCTTCGAAGGATGACGCTACCGTACATGATTAGCAATTTGAGATGGTTAAATCCGAGATCTCTCGTGGTACTGGATGCTCAAGAGAAATTGCATTTGTTAGACGTAAGAGCGCAGGATAATTTGGAGACGTTAGACATGAGTCGCGTTGGTATTTCTTATGCCTCTAGTCATTTTAAGGGATTGTCTACCGGCGGAAATGTTTCCAAGGTACAGGAGTGATATCTCCAAGAGAGAGGAAACTGTATTTAATAATACATTTGAAATATATTTTGCACACAGGCGATGGCGTTAGCCGGTGAACGGGCATGCTACAACACCGTTGTAGTTTTCGGTTCGCAATTATTGTTATTAGGTACAAAGAGTTTACATGTAATATGTATGAGAACATGGACTGAAAGATTGCAACATTTGATCATGCAGGTCAGTTTAAAGCGATGGAAAATATTTGACAGTGAGTGTAGGAATGTTTTATTGTATTTCAGAAACGGTTTCCCGAAGCGTTAGCGTTGGGCCTTTCCTTTTATCAAGACAAAGGCAAGGCGATCATCGGCTTGCGAGGTTCTAAACAGCGTCGCAAGCAAATAGCGCGTGACAAAGTTTGCGAAGTATTGGTGCAGTATATGGATGAATTAAATCAATGTTTGGTAGACGAAAATATAGACTACGATACGATAGTCCTTACCTGTGTCGATTACTGCATTCAATTAGAAAATCTAGATCTGTTGTTCGGAAAGTTGTGGGACATAGTTTTCGAGTCGGAAGGACTGAGAACTAGTTACTTGCACGCCCTCGAAGCTCCTCTGCTAGATAGAAGTCTTCAACCAAGATTGCCGCCATTGATCGCCCAGCAATTAGTCACTCTTTACGATCAAGAAGACAAAGTAGATTCGCTGGAAGCGATCGTGGTTCTACTTAAAGTGGATTGCTTGGATATTCATCAAGTAAGTTTCAACATTCGCGCGCGAATGTTTTCATAATGAAAAATAAATAATTTACATTTAAAAATTGACGTTTACAACGTTTAAAATTTCAGAACGTATGTTTTTCTGCGTAGGTAACGACAATCTGTCGTCAGCGAGGACTTTGGGAGGCGCTGATTTATCTCCAGACAACGGCGTTAGGCGATTTTACAGCGCCCATTCATCAATTGGTACCGGTACTTCAGAATTTATTACAGGATCCAATAGCCGCCCTCTCTCGTGACTGTATAAAACTCGGCAACGCTATTCTAGTTTACACTAGTTGCTGCCTCGCTGGTCGTGGATTTCCCAAGGACGAGCTCCCCGAAGGTATGCCGCAGAAAGCGAAAGCAGACATACTGAGAGCCTTGTTATCCCAGCATTCCAGTTTAGCGAATGACATGGAGAGGCAGTATCCATACTTGAGAACATTACTGCAATTCGATGCAAAGGGCTTTCTCGACGTTATAGCCATCGCCTTTCAGGAGCCAGAATTTACGTCCGAAATGGGCCTCCGGCACCGGCAGAGGCTCATAGACATCTTGTTGAGTATCGTTATGCCAAGTACGCCACTTACTCCGAAAAATATCGATTACATCACGACGGAGCAACAGTTTATAGTTCTCATATTCATCGCACACGAAGTGTCTGAAAGCACTGTTACGTTAGAATCGAGTACTTTGAACAGAATGATAGATATATTGTGCATCGACTCACACGTAGAATTGTCGAAGGACTTTAAAACTGAGAGAGAAAATGCTATGCTAGGATTGCTGCATTCTAAAAAGTTGTGCAATATTTCTGATAATACTGTATTAAATTTAGCAAATAGAGCGAGTTTGTAAGTATCTATAGGCTTTACTCTCGTTAGTCTGTTACATATATTTCGTAATACGTATCATGTCTTTGTGTTGCAGCATAAGAGTCGCGGAATTATTGTACAGTGCGCGAGAAGATTGGGTGGCGGTATGTAAATGCATGATCTTAGAGCCATCGAGGCATCATGACGTGTGGCCCTGGCTCGAGCATCTGCCGACTGCTTCGTTAGACCAAGTTATATCGATTCACACTTCAACTCTCTTGACGATTAATGCCAATCAATTTGCCACGATTATCGCGGCACGGTTGCAAAATAAAATTGATGCAATACTGCAAAGTTTTACTGATGATTTGAACTTGGAATACAAGCTGTTAGGGGCATTGTATCAAGTCGCACAGTACAAGGAGGAAGACGTTTCTCTAGAATTAACAACTGAATACTTGGAGAGATATCTAGCATTAATGTGCGAGTTAGAGCCAGCGTGCGTAGTTGCCCACTTGAATGGGCCGCACGGGTGCAGACTGGATGAGGCGTTAAAGATCGTTCAGAAATGGAATTGTAAAGATGCAGAGGCAGTGATGCTGGAAAAGCTTGGTAATTATCAGGATGCGTTTGATCTTCTACTAAAAGAGTTTGAAGATCGGCTGGAGATGTACCGGCAAGATAAGGCTTTGGAAAGCGAGACGGTGCACGCCGCTATTCAACTCGCAGGGATATGTCGGAGATCGGCGGGGAATCTCGATTGGATGCCTCTTGTGGAAGTTATGTTTCGATCACATTCCGAGAACAATAAGCAGAAGGCGGACATATTGAATGGCAAATTGTTGAGATTAATTTTAGAATCTCTGAGTGGCACGTCGATATTGTCGAATATACTAGAACAAATTCTGCGAAATCCATCGACAACGAGCGGAACGATGGGTGACATACGGCAATTACTGTCCGGAGTACTCACTCAGTCGCGATATGAGCAAACCCTAGTCGAAACTACCGCGCGATTAGTGAGCTTAGAGCTTCACAAAGCTCTAGAAAAATCCTTGAGGTACTTGAATAAAATATGATATATTACTTTTTGACAGAGTGCAGAAGTTTATTAAGTTTCACAATGAACTTTTTTGAATAAGTTCAAGATGCAAGATTTTCTTGACAATGTTAATAACAGAGCGGAGAAGATTTCATTTAAATTGAGCGATGAAAAGTATATGAGGACAATGGAAAGGTGGAAAAGGTGTTCATTGTGAAACTGACAATCTTTCGCACTCTGAATCTTACATACACATATCACTTATATGCAGCAATTTTTCTATCACTCAGAGACGCCGGTAGAGCATGCGGCAATGTTTCTATAACTTGTCCCGTGTGCAGACAGCCGTTGTCGCATTGTTCTGATCACGTGGTGGTATTTGGCTGCGGTCACGGATACCACTCGACGTGTTTAGGCGAGCCTAAATCATGTTACAAATGCTTAAACACGAAAGGATGGGCGCCCGTCGCTACCAATGTCGTACACCCTGTTCCGCAGCCTCCGCCGGTTAGTTGCAACAGCGATGTATCTTCATTATCTTACATTTTGTACAGCACATGGATATTATTTTGCTTACCTGGTTCACAGAGAAAGAAACAGCTCCTTCCGCCAGAATTTCTACGCCACAGAGATCTCGCGCTAAGGCTGGCACCGTCTTGCTCCATTCCCGACCTCGAGGGCATCTTTTAAATCTAGTCTTCGACTATTGAGAACGATGATCGCGTTTGTTAGCGGTATGTAGTTACCGCTTTAAGATACCAAAATGAATGCGTATGGAGGTACTATACACATATTACGGATAATCCATATGTTGTGTAGTATCAACGAGAGATTAAGCTCCATTCCCTGAGATTTGATTTGTTTAATGCGCGTTGATGTTTATAACACGTTGCCAAATACAAGTTATTACTGAAATACAAAGTATTTATTATATACATATATTGTTTATATAACATTATATTATTCTCTTCTGTTATAACGCGTATAATTCCATATTTTTACATCGTTTCCATGACCGCCATCGATGGAACGTCCGTTCTGCGTTTTATCTTAATGATGAAAACTGGTTTCTTGGGCGCGTTATCCGCTAGAACGCGAGACGGGTCCATAGGTTCATCATCCAATAACTCACCGGTGAGAAGTTTCGCGACAATTGGAAAAACATCCAATTTTGGATCCTTGGATTTGTCGATCGGTGATATTTCGACGTTTGAGATATACGTGTCTACAATAGATTCTAGCTTAACAAGGAATGGATTCAACTTCAATATAGCTATATATTGCTGTAACTGCAAATCAAAAAGGATCAATGATATAATTTTGCTTAAGGGGAGCATTTTATATGGTGTGTATATATTTCACAGACATACAATGTATCAAACGTTAAAAGCGGTATTCGTAGATACGTGCCTTATCATCGGATCTTTCGAGATTACGTAATAGATCTTCGATTTCATTTATTAAAACGTAGCACTTGGCGAGATATTCACGACTGTATGCAGTCTCGCGAATATGCAACAACTCCCTTGTTAAAGATCTCTCTTTCTTTATCTTTTCAAGGAGCAACGATAACGGTATCCCCGATAGCGTACGACTGCCCACCTGAATCTTGGAACATTTTTCACAAACCTGTATAATTGATGCGTTAATTCTGTAAATACTTATACAAGAAATGCATAAATGTAAAATACAAAAGTTTCACCTGCTTATTAATAGAGTTCCATAAATCGACAATCCCGTTTACGAATTGCTTAAAGTCGCTCGCAAAAGTATAATTTTCGGATAAATATAATAACGACTGAAGTTTATCTGTTAAATTGCACGACAGTTTACCAAACAACTCAAACTTATCACGGAAATCAAGAGCGACGTCCGGACCGTGACCTTCCGACTTGAGAATGCCCACCTGTACAAGATTTATGTCAATCATATGTATAATTCATTTGACTGCACATAATTTCTGCACAAAATAGTTAAACACGAGATAAGTTTGTGTTCCGACATTTATGCATTAAACTCACATTTTTTTTGAGAATTTGTACGATGTCGCGAGTTGATACGTTGTCAATCGTCATGATAGTTATTTATAAAGTTTATTTCAGGTATATAATATATATATATCGTCGTCACAAATTGACTGTTAAACAAATACATATTTCCATAGCCAACTCGACATTGTCCGAAATGCGATAGTGTTCTTTCTTCAGAAGGTAGATATATTCAGTTGGTTTCTTTTTATTGTTATGGTGGTTTATATAAACGACATTGTTGTTTTCCTTTCGTACATGTACATAAATCTGGTATTGATTTGCTTGTATAGCGTATAAGTCACTTTATAACATCGCGTATTAATTTCATTGATATATGACATCTTTATGTTCGGCTAGCATTCCTTTTTTTTTTATCGGGTAATGATGTAATGAGGTATCGTAGGGATGAGATAATTGAGAATTGACTCTTTCGCGGGTCGCTTAAAAAATTAACTTATGGCTTTTATGTAATTTTAACCATTAATAGTGATTTCTTACCGTTATAAGCATTCCTGGGCTCATATCATAAGTAATGTACATATTATTACATATTCGGTATTATTTATATTATTAACTGTTATAACTATATGTTACTTATTTAGTTATACACAGTTATCTTAATAACCGCAGTAGAAACACATAAAAACACGTTTAAATTCGCACTTACTGACAAGTATGTAGTAGTGTAATTTATAGTAAAAGAAAATAGCGCGATACTGCCATCAAATATGCTGATTGCTATCTGCGCATTCTGCTTCGAAACGCCACAACAAATTCAATTATTACAACTAGTTTCGTAGAATGGTTGTCTCATTTAACACTGTGCCTAACAGGGGGAAGAGTACCTCTACTAAAAAGAGGACGGATTATTACATATATATCATATATATA
>QKQZ01049823.1:0-37557 GCA_003595255.1 Solenopsis fugax
TTTGGCTCACTCCCGTCGTTGTGCACCCGCCGGTACCGCCTCCTCCACCTCCACCACCGCCTCCCCCGCCGCCGGTCGTGTGCTGTGGCGAACTGCCGCTGCTCTGTGGACTCTTCTTCCACGGATGGAAACCTTTGCCCACGGCTGCGTCTGCCAGCGGCGGCGGACTCTTACTGCTTAGCTTGTTGCATTGCGCCGCCAGCATGGCCAGAGGCGTGCCTCGTAGTCCCGGATGATCCTGTAACATCGTGTAAAAAAATCTACGTTTACTCTTTGCTCTGTAAACGCCACAATTTCAGTACATGAGAAAAGAACTTATCGTTATCTCTTGTTTTTTTCTGAATTAGAACATAATACTTTATCGTGCGAGCGAAGAGCCAAGATTGCACTCTGTATAAAGAATTGTAAATGTGACAAATTTTTTTGTTAAGAACATCTGACAAAACATCTGTTTAGAGGCACGCATGACCTCGATACACAATGTGTTAACAACGCTCGCGCGTATTACCAGTTCTTTTCAGAATTTGTAACATCGGAAGCGCTCGTTATAGAGCAATCTCGTCGGCCCGATTACGCAAATCAGTAATAACAACTCTGCAACGAATTACGTATCGCGCGTATCGATTCACGGGATTATCGGGGTACTTTTTCGTGCTAGAGCGCGGTTCGTAATATCGAAATCTGGCGGTCGGTGGACGCCCATAATCGCTCTGCCGCGCCGCGTCTAAATCGATCTAAAAAGAAGCCTCGGTCCGGGCCCAGATTCAGGGAGAGAGAGGGAGAAAGAGGAAAGTCTTCCCCTAAGGGCGTATAATGACACTAAATTGCCGCTCCTATCCTAGAAGAGATCCAAGATTAGTCGCTGAAAGTAATGAGACCCGGATAGACCGACCGCTCTACCTAGGCCGCTTTCATGCAAATTGTTCTCGAATCAAGCACAAGGTCGACGTACGATTTCCATGATAACATATTAAGCGACCCAAAATAACGTGGGAAAATGTTGCCGGTAGTCTTGGAAACAAATACGAAGAAGATCATCCCGCTTGAGATATCGCGTAAATATGTGATCGACGACGAGATAAGAGTTATAATTTGTAATAGAAGCGTGATGAAACTCTCGATGCAAATTGAGCAAATTCAATAACAACACAATTTGTGGGTGGATCCTATGACAGATTTCAATGAGCTCTCCAATTCCGAGAAACTTGCGGAACTCGTGTTCTTTTCGCGCACACGCGGCGCGAGGAATTAGAGGGAGCGCAATTTGTGTGCGAGCTAAAAATTAGAGCGAACGGCAGAAGCCGAGTGAAACTTTAGATAACGAACTTCATCAAAAGCAACTCCATGCAAATCGCTCGCGGGGGTAGCGCGGGGGTGAAAGCGGGACAAGGAGAGAGTGTCGGCGGCTACCGAAGGGCCGGAGGCTGTAGAGAGGAGAGGTTCCGAAGCGGATTTGGACGCGGAGAGGTAAAAGCGAGAGGGTCCGCGGAAGCGGCAGGAAATTAAGGTCTGGAGGGCCGCGCGGCCATTAGCAGCCGGCGCCATGGAGGCGACACGCCCCCACGTGGATTCAACCTTGCGCCAGCAACACCGGCGAAAGACAACGAATGCGCGCACCCTTCCAGGATGGAAGCGACGTGAGAGGGAGAGAGAGAGAGAGAGAGAGAGAGAGAGAGAGAGAGAGAGAGAGAGAGAGAGAGGAAGAGAGACAGAGAAGCAAAAGATCGAGGAGAAAGAGAAAGGAAAAACGCGAGGAGTCGCGACCGCGCCACGCTCGATCTATCCTTCGAAGGAGATTCAGAGTCCTGCTCGGTTGCCCTGATCATTCATCAACGCGTACAACAAATGTCCTGCTCATATTTCTTCGCAGTAACATGACACATTGTAGTATATGGTCGTTATTTAGGTTGCGCTCGTGTACAAAGCGCCGTTTCAAGGCTTTTCGCGTGATTTAGTGTTGCTACCTTTAACGCAAAAGTAACAAGTTAAATAACTTTGTGTTGAAACGTGAATACGTCTGTAAGAACGATTTGTTCGATCTCGAGAAAGTTGCGTATTGAGAGAAATATCTCTACAGTTTACGCTTAAAATGAACGTCGGAAAGTATCGAGAGTTATTATTCCGAGAAATCTCCGGACGCTGTGTGATTGCTCCCCGTTACGATGCTCCCGACGAATGGCAGCGCTCGTTGACGCGGAGGTCGTAGAGGGTGACGACTGGCACGGGAGAATTGCGCGGAGGGTTGAAAGGACGAAATCGTCTCTCCCGCTTTTACGTCGAGAGGGAGGCGGAAGGTTTAGCGCGGCGCGGCGGAGATCGCAACGGGGTTGAGTGTCTCTCCGCCGGTGTACGAGCCACGCCCTCTTCAAGCTCGATGAGTGCAGGTTGTAGGCAGGCCACGTATCGATCCGCCGGGACAATATGACAGTGGCCTGCGGAGACAACGACGTCCCTCGATCAGCTCCCTCCACAGTCTCTCCATAGCTGAACCCTATACGCGTGGATACACGCCCTCCATGGCGCGTCGGCGAGCGCGTACGCGTTAACCATCTCGATCACGGTTCGCAGTTATTATCACATTTTCGTCTGTCGCCTCTTGGAACGCTTAAATTTTTTCGTGACAAAATATCAACTGCTTCCGAGTCTCGAATTAAGAGGGATATTGTTGTTTGGTCGAGCGAACACAACCGTCGACGGAAGTGAGACGATCGTCTAGGTGAAAAAGTGCGTAGTACGAAATTGACGGAGCGTAAAGAGTGCCGAACTACTCGGCCCCGGCCTCGGCATCGGCGAGGCCCGATGAGTCCCTCGCACCCTCCTGTCGGCTAAAAGAGAGCCGACGTGAAATGGGCACCGGGTAGGATCCTTTGTTTTAGCCGCGTGACGTCACGCCCCTCGTAGCCAGCTAGGACTAATAATGCCTGGAGCTACGCCGCGCATAAATTAAAACGAAGAATCCTCGCTTGTCTCGCCTCGTCCCGTCTGCGTCGTTCTCGGATCTTTTTCCGAGAACTCATTCGCGCCGAGGCGTCGCGCGATTGCTTTCCAACCGGTCAGGCCCTCGAACGTGCCAGGAAGTATCGACCGCCGCCGCACGAGATCGTTAATGAGATCGGTCACTCGACACTCGATGCGACGCGACGCCGGACGGCGGAAAATAAAGCGGAAACGCCGCGCCGGCGATCGTTCGAGCGCACGAGCCACGTGACAGCTGAACGCGCGAGGGAGGTAAAAGACCCGACGAGCGAGGGTGCGAAGCAACAAACCGTGGGGTGTCTACCGGTCGAGCTTCGTGGCGAACCGCATCCGACGTCCGTGTCAAACTTTCATTCCCCCTTTCAGCCCGAGGAGAACCCTAGCCTCGCCTCGCCTCGTTCGCACATCAGGCGAGACATGCGTCGGTGATCGGTGTTTTATGCGTGTACGCTAACGAAGACATCGAGAGAATCCGAATGATACCTCTCCCCCCCTTTTAAATGTACGAGAAAAAGATTTTTTTTTTCTTTCTAAAAGTATATAATTTATATCTAGTTATATAAATTTTTATTCTGATCAAAACATCTTTCGGGAAGCGACTTGGAAATTTATTTCCGCTATCAAGTAGTCGTTATCGAATTAGCCGAGCAGAGACAATTAGACGAACGACGAGGCCGCGGAAAAAGGAAGGCTTCGTGCTCCATAAAGGAGCGCCGCGCGCAAAATTAGTCGGCGCTCTTTTCTGCTTTCGGCGTAAAAAGTGTCGGTCGTTCTCAAGAGCCATTGACCGCGATCTCCAAGCACCTGCCGAGCCGGCATGGTCGAGTTTCTGATTGGCTCCACCTGCATTGAGCAGCCCCCAACCATCGCAGTGCTATTGACTAACCAAGTCGGACTTTGCGTATTTTAATTTCTAGTTTTGTTTTACGTTTGACTGTTAATCATACGTTACTTGGTGATCCTTTTCTATAATACACACGCATTTCTTTTGATCCTTTTGCTATCTTTATAGATCATTCAAAATGTTTTACATTATGATATGATATGCTATCTTATTTTATTATAAAGATAAATATTAATATCTGCTATCGTAAAGATTATTTTTTTAAATCAATATCTAGTATATAAATATATAGTATATGTAAAAGTATACATTTTAAAGTATATTACGATTCTAAGATATTCCAAGAAAGAGTCTGAATTAAACCTAAAATATAATCCATTTTGTATTTATCATACAACGTGTACTGTGGTTCATTTCGTGCTCTGCGAAAGAAAAAGACTAAAATTATTTCGCAAAGCACGTAACATCGTAGATAAGTAATGTAACTATTATTACCATGCAAATTGTAACATGTTACAGATACGGTGTATACCATCGGATTATAATTTAAAATGGTATTATTACTTCTCTGCCTCGAAAACGATCTCGTTGGCATTCTCTTTACAATCTCGATACGCTTACGCGGACACGCAAAACATTCCGCGGGGGTGGGGAAAGAAACGTACCTAGATCGAGCGGTCGAATTGTTCAACGCGATTTCCATACCGCGCTAATTACCCGTCCAGGTACAAGCCTGGGTGAAATGTAGCGGCCGGCACGGAATGCCGTTGCACGTTAAACGCGGCCCAGTGCAGGCTAGGGTCTTCGTCAGGTCGGTGCGCGCTGGGTACGTACGTCAACGAAGGGTTACGCGAGCAGGGGGCCTTCCCTCGGCGAGGAGAGAGCGATGCCAGCGATAATACGAATGCGGGTTACTTCGAATGCTAATTATTTGTTTATCAGCCTCCGCATGCAACCGCGCCGGCACGCAGCCACAGTGTCCCGATAAGAAGCGGTGCCCCTTGAAGCTGTTGCGCGCTAGGGTTATATACGCTCGACTTCGGCCTCGCAGATAATTGCGGCGATTATAAAAACGTTCGCTTTGCCTCGCTCGTCTTTCTCGTTATCGGACTAGCCGTCGACTTCGATATACTCGTTTCCTACGTTGTTTCCTACGTCGTTTCGTGGCTTCCTCCCACCCTTTCTCTCTCTCTCTCTTTCTCCCCCTTTTCTCGATACTTTTTCCTTCACGTTCTTCGTGGTTATCTTGAAGCGTAAATTAAGACTATAATATGCGTGATCGGGTTAAAAATACGTACTACCGTACTTCACATTCGTACGGTATTCGATATGAAAGTAGTAAGAACAGTAGTAAGAAGGTTTAGCTAATAGCAGAAATTTCTAGTTTGCAGTAATGTTGCGTGACTGCGTAGAACCGCACGTTACGATGATAGCTCGTGAGCTGAAAAAAAAAGAAATAGAAATAAAAACTTTTTCCCGCCAGTTACAAGACGCGTTATCTGAGCAACCTCATTGCATTTATAAAGTTAATTGTGTGATAGTACTATCCACGTGGCGTCTAATATAGGTCATGCAGTATTGTGCAAATTTCGCGTCAAGATACGACGTTGGGCAGAAGTCAATTCGACGTAGGATATTACGTCGCCAGAGAGATAAATTTTCAGTTGTTTAGCTCGTAGCGCTCTCTCCGCGTAATATTCGCGGTTTTCCCTTTTGTTTCCCCTCTCTTCTCCACCTGGTGGTTGCGAAAAATCTTTTCACGTTGGCGACTGGCACCTCGTTTTCCTTACGCCTCGCTTCTCCGGCTTCGCGAACAGGACGGACCCCTCGATCGACCGGCAGCGATGGAACGAAATTGTATATTCGCACGCAACGCGACTGCCATTATGTACGCGGGAGAGAAGCCTAGCCGCCGTCGCCGCCGCCGCGAGGTCGTCGGTCCTCCTTTCGACAAAATGGCGCTGCTTTTTCTTGCTCGTCGGTATCTCTCTTTTAATCTCGCGCGCGACACTGACCGCGTCCCCAACAAATGGATTTTTAACTCGGCCCATCTAAGCGGCCCCGGGGTCCAACCGCAGCGACGAGCGTCAGTGGCGATCAACTTATCGCAGACGCGGCGTATCGCGCCTAAGCATCAACGACCGCGATCATTAACCAGGTACTACGGCTAGATTGCTCGTAGACCCCGTATGTTCGACGGACTCAAATTACTCCGCTAATTTTTTACGACGCTTGTAAAATAAAATTCGAGTCAATCTGCGTACAACTGGGAACCACATGCATCACGGCAGCGCCTCTCGGAAGATTCGCGCTATATCTCATCGTCGTAACCGCGCGTGCAAGACGTTTATTAATTCCGGTGATCAAATGAAAGAGAATTAAACACAGTACGCCTTGTCTACCTGATGTCGTATCGCTCGCTCATAAATAATTATTAGCAAATTAAATTACGCGCGATAAATTTTTCTGAATATTGGGAAACGCGAGGGTAGCGCGCGCGAGCGCGGGGGAGAAGAAAAGGAGGCAGGTTTTCTGCAAAGGACGGGATTAATAATCTTATTCATGAGTGACCGCAGGCCGGCGCCGAACAGCGCCCGCACTGTGACGGAACCTCCGTTAGTTCCCACCGGAGCCGAGCTACCTGTTATCCTCTGCCTGCTAAATTATGTTTTTTAATTAAATCCATCGTAAAGGAGCGGCTCGCCTGTATATACCTCACTCGCCGCCCTCTTCTCGGCCTGGTCTCCTATTTCCCTTCTCGCACGCCGCGTTACGAAAGAGCCGATCGTACGTCCGAGAGTGTCTACGTCGGGTAACCGTGGCTCGAGGCCAAAACAGGGAGCTATCCAAATTTATTCGGCTATCCTATAGCCCGAGAGGCATCTCCTACTTCGTCTCCTTTTTGCTCCTCCTCCCGACGGCATCGAATTTTTTTTTTTTTTTTNTTTTTTTTTTCTTGCCGCGGACCCTCGACAAATTTCAAATCGCCCTTGGATCGTCCAATGATTTCCGGGTAAAGATGTAAATTGGGTTCGATATTGTAGGATATCTCACTATTTGGCATTTTCTATTTTTCGTAAATTTTATCTTCGTGAATATCAATTTGATATATTAGATCGATCATCTTCAAAGGCAAAGTAGAAACTAGCACTTATAGTTTTAGATTGAAGGGAGCGGCAATCTGTTCGCTGGGCAAACAGTGAGAAAGGAGCGGATGGAAGTGGGGACAGCCAGAAGAGAAGGACTACCAATTCATTAGCTCTCGTAAATCCGTCGCCCCCACCGGCGTTGAATATTAAACGGGCATTACGTGGTCCGGTTATAACTCGCAGTCAGTTAACGCCGCGTATCATCCTCCCGACCTTCCGCACTCCCGGTGCACGGTTATTCCAATCGGCACTTCCGAACAAGGATCCTCGAGCAGGAGGAGGCTCGTCGCAACGTCGACGACGAAAAGCTCCGGTTCGATCGGTTTCCGACAAAAATCGCGACTCGTTTTTCAAATGTTACGTCTTCATTAGGCTAATGAGGGCGGCGTAAATCTCGAGGGGGCACGTCGCGAGAGAGAGAGAGAGAGTGAGTGCACTTCCAGAATGCCCTTGTCGAGGGACGACGGAAGCGGTCGCACATTTGCATAGAGTAATTTAGTGGTACATAAAATTCCGCAGCCAATTAGCGCCGGAGTGTCCGATCTATCGCCCGGCCAGCCGTTTTGCCGCGTTTGCTCGCCGCGGAATGCTTCTAATTTTGGAAGACGGTGACCCCCTTAACAGCGAAGACATTCTCGCCCCATTAAAAAAAACTCGCGTTTCTTCGTGCAGGTTTTATCATCTTATATGAGTTTTATTGTCAGGGTGCTCTACCCGCGCTGCTTTTACGTCTCGGACTAATATTCGGGCCACCCATACTATAATATTCATATTCGCGGAAAAGTTTTAAGTTTTTATCCTTCGTCGACGCAGCGCCTTGTCTGAAATTGCATCTAATTAAAATACTAACAGATAATGTCGTACACAAATGTGCGATATGCATGGATTATTACACGGAAAGAACGGTTTTTCTGAAGTATCCAACTGAATATACCATAGATCTGAAATTAATTTTGTTGGATCATCGAAATAATTATGAAGGACGTTCAAGGATGAATGACACTACACAAGTTTTAATTCTAGCAACTTGAGTACCCTATATAATTATGCTGATGGTCTAACAAAATTATTTTTAGATCTGTGTAGCGCCAGCTAAATTTTTAGATACTTTAGAGCACAACCGTTATTTTATTTTTTTATTTTTTTTCATGTAAAAATACATTGTCTATTTCGTTAAAGGTCATTTGATATTATATTATTTCATGCTGTTACGATATATAAATCAAAATGTAATTTTTACATACAGAAAGGGTTTTGCCCACTTTCATTAAAATCGTTAAGCTCCATTTATTACTAGTTCCTACAATCTCTAATAGGATATCGCCGCGAGACAGGCAAGCGATATATCGGGTCGAGCGCTCATTGACTCGCGGTCCCACGAAATCGGAGGCCATTCGTAATCCTCGGCCTCGACAATGCTCACCGGAGCCTCGCACGGAAGCGGATCAAGCACGGAAAGCGCAAAACGTTGTATGTCGGAAGCCGTGCATTAGCATATAGACGGAGTTGCCTCCTGGCGATGGTGTCGGGTAGGAAGGTAGCTACGAGGGGCTCTTATTTATTAACGATGTATTCTTCACCGCTACGCCGTATTTGCTCACTTTGTTCTCGTTAACCCTTTCCACCTACCACGGCCGTGAGGTCCGCGCGGAACTACTCGACTAAATAAAACCAATTTGACCGAGATGGGGTAGGAGAGCGTATGCGGTAGCGGTCAAAGGATGACTAAGCCGGACAGGTTGATTAACTCAATGATGCACTATTCAATTTCGATCTGATATCTGAAAATTCCGTATAATAAAACGCGATGCGATGACGAAGCTCTTAATAAAATTATTCAAGTAATTGGAAGTAAGAAGAACAGCGCATTCACGACTTTTTGACAAGAAATAAAAGTTTATATAATTACTAATAATTCTTTTTTTCTGTTATACAGAGATGAGAAAGAGAGAAAGTGGTTTATATTATTCACTGGATATTATTTTAGGCGTCGTCCGCTCATTCTCCCTATGTACAATTTATGCTTTCCTAAATTTTCCTTCAGTTATTTATACGCGTTACAAATTGCATTAACCGCGTCTGATCAATCGCGTCGTAAAGGGCGTATTATAATTTCGAAAGTACCGGGCACGAATTCCCGCCCAGTGTTCCGAAAGGACACTCGGCGGTCTCGGAGCATTTAATAAATTTCTCTATCTACGCGCGCGCGCTCACGCGGACGCGTTTTCATTCTCCTGGACGTCCACAGCTGTTTGTAACTCGCGGGGACTCGTAGCGACAATAATTTCCGAATAGCACGCCGGGCTGGCCGGTCTTATTATGACGCGTGAAAGGCGCGCGGTCGTATAAGCACGCCTTTATCAGCCGTTTCAGGTAGACTAGCACGGTCCGTCTCTCGATCGTTCGCCCTCCTAGACGTGTCTGCCGAAAAACCTCCCCGTCCTCGTATATTCCGAGTTTTATAGCCGCAGCTACACGGTGGTCCCGGTCGGCGGCTTTCTTTCAATTACGAAAGTTCCACGTAGAATCGACGTGTAAATAGCGTCGACGCCGGATTGCTTGGCAGAATCATAGGCCGATAAATTAGGCCTGTATTAGCATTTAAACGATGGAGCGGTCCATCGACGATCTCGATGGCTCTCGATTACTGCGAGAACCGCGAAACGAGAAGAGGAACGAGACGGCTGTGCCATCTCCCGCCGTTGCTACCATCGATTGAACGAAGGACCCCGCGTCCAGCACGACCCCGTCCTTCGCCCCATTGAAAAGGAAAATAAAAAAAAAAGGAATATCCGTCATCATCTCTTCGGAATCGTTTTCCTTTTTTCTGTAAAAGCTGGCGTTACATACGGATACGATTTATTCGGAAGTGATTTTCTCACGCCGAGGTAATTTCAGAAATTCCCGATTATCGTGCGTTTACGACGAGGAAATACGGCACAACGCGCGTTTTACTAACTGTAAGCGATAAAGCGTTTATAACTTTAGCAATAGTACATAACACTTATCCTAGAAACTTAAAAACGGTAACAGCCTTCTGGTGTAACAACGAATAGACCGAAGGCCAGACGAGCACATATTAATATTTGATAGCTATCGTGTCCATGAGAGAGCACGCCGAAGTAATTACCAGCGCACCTCGTTCTCCCACATTCACGCTTCGTGAACTGAATTTCGAAGACAAATTTTAAATAATTCATGGAAGCATGTACGAAGTTGTCGAGATCGTTTTTTTTCTTTCTTTCTTTCTTTCTTTTTCGCTTGTTGCGCTGCCACGTCCAGAGCACGCGGATGAAGTTACACTGCGCGCCGTGGAGTCGAACCGAAGGATCCGTGTGTGATTCTCGTCGCTTTTATCTTCGCGACATGCATGCGATTACCTTTCTCGTAACAACTGGCAAACCCTGGCGGTCCACGAGAGACGAACAAGACTATCGAGACAGACTACCGACACTCTTCTGAAGACCTGACGACCACACACGCCGCTTCTCTGTCTCTCTATCACCTGCTGCCGAGCGATATTACTTATCCGGGGCATTTCCGAGACGATACGCGAAGGTAGCGTCGTTTAGAAGAATATAGTCGTAATATAGTCGCGAGGACGTTTTATGGGACGCAGAAGAGCCGGCTGAGCGTATGGCAACTTGGACGAGATGCTGGCGCGCGAGCTGATAAATTTACGCTAAGGCGGCTCGCTTGTGACGGCCGTATAAGTGGTTCTTTTACGACAGAAGGTTACATTGAAGCGCGGAATATACTCGTCCGTCCGATACGCGCGCCGCGATCACGAGCGGCGGAATCCCGTGGGGCCGGGGGCACGACAACGACGACGTCGTCGTCGTCGTCGTCATCGTCGTCGCAGTGCTGCTTGCACCTGCAAATATTTACGTTCACTTAAAAAGTCATAAAGACCCGGGCGCTTCGGTAAATCTAACGCGACGCCGCTCTTCGGGGTGATAACGAGCGCAGCGAACGACACGGTCGCCGGCCTTGAAGACGATCCGCGCCAGTTCTGGAATCGAGCCGCGACGACGTGCCGCCGTCGCCGTTCCCTCGGAGTACCTCACGTACGAGCACACACGCGCGCGTGCGAGATTCACACGCACGGCGGCAAGTTTTACTGCATTCTACGTGCAATTTAAACGATAGCGGCGATGGACGTATTTAATAATTTGCCCGCCGTTTTTCGGTAGAGCGACATAAAGATGTCCTCGCGCGATAATATCAAAAGAGGCGCGGTCGCGTCTCGCGCCAAGTCTACGCTTTAGCGAGTCGCAGACCGACCCTCTTTTACCTCATTTTAACGTTAACATATACCCTCCACTATATAACTTTATTACGCGTAACGTTCGTTTTCTTATCTCCTCTCTCACGGTTCAACGTATTAGGGAAGGGAATCGGCAACGTAAGGAAGAAGTTTCAGGATACGCGAGCGAGTACCATTTCGCGGACGCGATACGATCTCGGACGATCGGCGAATGTCAGGGTTCGGCGCGGCTGCACCTGCAGCGTCGTCGTCGTCGCAATCATCGCAATCGTTCCCCGATGCGAGAGAGATTGGCGTCTAATCGCGGCCACCGACGTGGCATTTGGACCACGGCGCGCGGCGGATCGGATCGGATCGGATCGGATCGGATCCACGACAAGATCGCTAGGCGAGCTAACGTGCGACCGGTCGGCGCGGCGCGCGCTTTAATCGTCGGCTTATCGGGGTCGTTCGGTAGGATAAACAAAAGCGCCGCGTCGAGCGTCGACGAGGTAATTTAGCTGCGGACGACCCGCTCTCTCCCGCCCGGCGGATCCGCGCGTCCTACGAGTCCCTCGAGTAATATAGGCCTCGCCTTCGCCGAGAACGGGGCGACGTGTTACCAACACGGCGTTACAGCAACAACAAACTGGCACTAAATCACCTTTGGCAGACCACGTGAACCCGTTCATCTCGGCGGCCGGACGCAGCTGCCGCTAAAGTAAAGCGGTTAAAGATCCAATCTCTCTCGTGGAGAGCCGCGGCTCTCTTTCTCTCCCTCGTCTCGGCGCTATAATATTCCGAGCAAAAAGGACGCGCGCGCGAGCACTCTTCCGAGATCGGCCTCGCAAATAGCTCCGAGAACTTGTGAAGCTTCGCGCGACGACTCGCACGAGCGTCATCGACGACGATGAGGAAGAAGAAGAGGAAGAGGTCGCCTCTCCGCAACGGCTTCGCGCAATTTTTTTTTAAATTGCCAGTTTGCTCTTTCAACAGCGAAAAAATTAAGGATCGTAAGATAATGATAGCGTGAGTATCGAATTCCGGGATGCTGCTCTATCGGTTATTCGACGTTTCCATAGAGCTGTCACGTTAAATAGGTGACTATAGACGTACTTAACGCCCTATACGAACGTATAACTGACGGGACTATAAATCTACCCGGTTGTGCGAAACAGGTGGCTCTATTCTCGGAGAAAGTGTGCTTTACACACATACACACACGTAATCGTGAACGTCAGCGAGTTAATTCTGGCGTTAAATACATTATCTATCTGTAATAATAATAATATAATTTCCGGCGTTTATATTATTGATTCATTACGTACAAACCATGCATTACGTATATATACATCGTTATTAGCGGTAACATAATATTGGCACGAAAATCCAATCATAATAGGCTCTGCCAGCGACTTGTACATAATGTCGAGTCGATAATGTCAGAAGGTTAACGCAAAGATCACCGGAATAGACCGAGACGCGACTACACGTTGCCCACAGTTGCGTCGAAGGCATCTGGTTTGTCGAAGGAAAGAGCACGAGCATGAACGAAGGCAGATCGATCGCGCTCGAGAGTAAACGTTCGATCCGCGAGCGTTACGTTCGCGAGACAAAAGCGTTTCCACGTAAAAAAAATTTAAATAATAAATCGAAAGCGCGTCGTGTTATAGACGTTAATTTAGGCGGGCCGCAACGCCGCGTCGAGTTAAAGCGAAGGCGGAATTGAGCGGTCCTCTTCTTCGGCGCCCGCCAACGAGACGCTTTACGATCGGTACACGCGCGTAATACCTATAATCGTTGCACGTGTAACCCGTTGCTCGAGAGGAACCTGCTGCGCTTTCTATCTCGTTAGCGCTCGGTACAGGGTGTTCGTTTTAAAACACCGGCGGAATTTTTAAAAATCGTCAATTACCGCGCTATTAAAAATTGTCCAGGCTTTTGTCGTCGTCGTCGTGGTCGTCGGGATGCGATATTCCCGTGTCGCCCGACACGATCGCGAGCGTGATTCTCAAGGACCCCCCAACACGCTGATTCATAAAGAAAACAGAGGAGTGTAGAAAAAATATGTACACAAAAGTGAAAAAATAATGAAGACAAGTATGAAAATGGTAAAAGGTAGAACTGTGGTACGTACGTTTAGAGAAAGTTTGTTGCTCGTGTGCGTAATTGACATGACGTGAAAAATACCTTTAATGGCGTCGGTCGACGAAGCGATAAAGTTTACCGACACGCACGTCACTGTGTTATTAAAGTCAACTGTACACCATTAAAAATATTTCTCACGTTGTCTATTACGAGAGATCGTAATTTCAGATAGTTTCTTATTTTATATATGGCTGTTATTGAGTACATGTAGCGTTATAATTAATATTTCGCACTTGATAGAGCAGTCAATGACATTTGTCTTTAAGGAATGATTCAGCTTGCATGCAGATTAAAAAATGTTATTATACGGAAAGAACAATTTTATTGAAATGCAGATCTGAAAATATGTAATCATGATGAATCATTTAAAAAATTGTATCGGATGTTTAATTTGGTTGCTAGAATGTCAAAGCTTTTTGCAGTAGTATCATCATGCTTGAATGTCTTACATAATTTTAATAGCCCAACATATTATCTTTTTATCTGTAAATTTTTAGATACTACAGTAAAATTGTTCTTTCCGTAAGTATAAGTATATAAAAATATAACATGATATTCAAATCAGTTAACCATGGAAATTGGCAAATAATTAAGCGTGTAAATCTATAGAAAAAGGATCTGAAAGTGATTTTGTTGAATCCTCATTATAATTACAAAATTATTTGTTGATAACAAAATTATTTTCAGATTTGAATCTAGCTAAATTTTTAGATAGCAACAAAACCGTTCTTTTTTCCGCAGAATGGAAGTGAAAAATATTGAAATAATAAAGCATTGTGAGGCAAAATTATCAGTGTATCATTAGTATCCCGCAGCCAACATTTGCGAAAGTGAGCGTTGTGTGTGCACAGATATCAGTACTGGCGAATCGACCGGATCTCGAACAAAATGGTTCGCGTGTCTTCCGCGCCAACTTGGCAAAATTTATTGCTTCATCGTGCTTTCGCACGGTAGATCCGCGATACGCTCGCTCGTTCGTCTTATCTCGCAGCAAATCGCGCGTTCTGAAATTATGCAAATCATTTTTCTCGACGTTGCATCTCGGACTTCTCGACGACTCCATAAGCGAGGTGTTTCGACCGTAAAACGCCTAACTCGATCCGTCGAGTGAGGATCGTCGAACGCTGCCAGTCGGTATTTTCATTAGAAAACAAGATTTACTATCGGCGAATTTAATTTAAAGAGATGGCACGCGCGCGATCCACATTGCTGTCGATTGTAAAATTCGCCTGGGGACACGAGATCGAGGAACGCAGGAGGATCGTGGTTAATACGATTCGCGACTATACGCGTATGGAATCGGTTTATCAGATCGTCGCTATTGAATCGCTCCATTAGGAGCGCATCTAATCGCAAGTCGACCCTCAAAACGGGTCGGGCCACCCTCGTTTTCGAGGACCGGGCACCGGCGGGGCGTCCTGCAACAGACTGTGACATATTAGGCTACCCCCGCCCTCTCAAAAGGGGCCATCATCCCTGGCTATAAGGACCTCGTCGAGAGGGTGACCCCGGATTTATTGTTTCACGATTTGTTGGACGAACGAACGGGCCGTGGGAGCGAGATCTGTCGCGGTCGGCTCTCTGTGTAACCTACGTGCGCATCGACAAGCCGCATAAATATATTATCGTCGTCGCGCGGAAAGATTGCGAGCGATCGCCGAAGACGGTTGCGAAGATGAGGAGCGGTAATGCTCGTGAGCACGCGAGTGGATGCTTACCGTCGCGCCTTTCAGCGATTTTATCGCCGCGACGGAAGTTTGAATGATCGTCGGCTGAATTACACTGTTCTGACTATGTGATATACAGGATACGTCTAAAGCACACACTAGTAGACAAGTAAATTAAGTTCATCGGAAATGTTTGCAATCTCGGGTCTCGGGTTACCTGGTAATCTCGTTAGATGGCTTTCGGAACATTTATTAACATTAAACATCTCGTAGTACATCGTAATATCAGGTGCTAGCATTCAATATTGAGAAATCCTTAATGCGCACACGTGTCGTTAATAGGGGAAAAACGGAGAGAAATTAAATGTTAAAAGAGAAGATGCTGCCGCTCAGAGATAGTTACGCTCGATGATAGAGAGCTTCGTAAATAAACGGCTAAACATGGAAAGCCATGTGAAAGCCCTACATAAAAATTCATAAATGAGCAAACGAGAGAACGCGTTCCCTCGATTCTCGAGAACGCGCCCATAAATCGTGACGGCAGTGCGTCGTCCTTCCGCGGGAGAGGGACTTCGTTTTCCTAATTCACTGGCGGATGTCGCGCCGGAATAGAACATGGCGAGAGCGCCATCCGATCCGTAAATCTAACGGTATATCGGCTCCGACGACGACGACGACGACGACGACAACGGGGTCGTTACGCAATGCGCGGAAAGGATAATTCGTCACCTCGGGCTACGATAGAGCGCGATAGGGATAGCGAAATGCAAATTATCTGGCCTGCGAGAACGCAAACGAGCAAGCTGAACTGTTGGAAAATCGGAGTCGCGTCCCGTTGACCGGTCCTCGTTCGCCAGTCCGGTTTCTCCTGCCGCGCCATTTCAGCGCGGTTTTTGTTTTTTTTTCCCCCCTTATTACGTGAACTACGTAAGATCCCCGATAGGGATCTAGATTCGTCGACTCGGTCAGCGAATCGGTTCCACGAAAATATACGAGAGGCACGTTGCAACGCCACAGGATCAATCGCCTTTTTATGACCGCGCATTTCCTTCTCGACGGTCGAGTAAACTGCGTCTTATCTGTATTGATCCACGTAGAATCCAGTAAATACCTAATAAATATTTAGCTGGATCTAATAAATATCTAAATCACGCAGATATATAGAATAAAATAATTTATTTACCTCAGCATAGAGGAAGAATTGCCGAATGCGTACTATGTAAGTTATTTTTTATTATATTTCCCATTTGATACTGATTTGTATGCAAATAAACTTTGGAAATTGTAGCTTGTTGTTTCCGGCATCTATTATAACAATATTTAATCTCTTATCAATAACAAATTAATTTGTTATAAGTCCTTTTGCAACATGCTGCAAAAGGTAACCGAGAGTCTAAATTGTATCTCTGGATCTCTTAAATCATATTCTCTTTGAAGTGTAAAGTATAAATTTATAAATTAAAATAATTTAAAAAATATAAGGAATCATTAACTAATACTTGTTTTACTAATAATTTATTGAAAGAAGGATCAAATATTTAATATTTAATAAATAACGACAATGAAACGAAATAACTGGCTTGAATTTTTAGCTTAAATTGACATATTTTCGTTTATATCAATTATTAGTTTTAATATAAGTGTAAATTATATATATATATGTATATATATATATATATACAGTGAATTTAAAATAAACTTTTTTTTGAAAATATAAAATTGCATGTGATTACATTATTATCACCTACATAAATTGATCAAAAAGTACATCAATTACTCCTCTGATTTTTCAAAGTATTAGCACGCATAGGATGCAACCCTTAAAATTTTTATCTATATTCATTTCTTATTCACTTCATATTTGTGTTATTAAATATTAAATACTTATTTAAAAATGTAAAATATTAAAGAGATACGATTCGGAAGACTGTATTCAGCAATTCTTCAGCAATTCTGCATTCTTCCCTGTATGCCAAGAAGAGACTTGATTTACAATTTTACTTTAACCAAACGCCATCCTTTATAATTATTTGACTGTAGCTAAAATCTAGCACAACACAATTTTCCTGTCATTATTTCTATTCTATCTAACACAGCCTTTTATATCTAGACCAGATGTACATTTACAACAAAAGAGAGAGACAGAGAAGGATTCGTTTTATTAAAAAAAATTGCATTTCAAGCATTCTTCAAAATCCACACGTTAAGTTCTGGTGTAACCATCGTTTGTGGGCGATGTCGGGATATGAGATGAGAACAAGACAGCTATATTGAGTGCTAAATGTGCGGTGGAAACACGAGTCATAATCTTTAAACTCCCGTCAGACATTCCATTTGACTTGTCGTTCGTAAGGCGTTATGAGTTATCGATACAACATCCACTCATTAATCATGCACGCCTCGTTGCTCGAAACAAGCTTCTCTTATTTCTGTAATTTATTATGCGGCGTATTATGTGGAAAAGAGAGACGAAGCCGTCACAGATTTATTTCTGGCTTGACGAGTATATTCGTTTCTATCCTTTCGAAATAGATATACGCGGCGTATATCGTGCGTGCCGTCATTCTCTCTGAAGGCTTCGTTGACGAGTCGAAACAATTCAGCGCCGGCGTGATGTGAAATAATTTCCGACCGCGAGGGGTTTCGTGAACGGTCTCGTGGGTCAAGTATCATTACGCGTAACGATTACGCCAGCGATTCCGCTTTTATTGGCGTTTCTAAAACGTGATGTAACCCTTCTCTCTCTCTCTCTCTCTCTCTCTCTCTCTCTCTCTTTTTTTCTCTCGAGTTATCGGCTCGACGCGCTCGTTGTCGCGTAAGCGAGGATAAGGATCGGTTAAGGAGGAACGATTACATATTACACGCACGTATGTACACGCGGCCGTCGCGCGAGAGAAAAGACAGACGCGTCCGTACGCGTCCGTCTGTATGTACGCGCGACCGATTTAATATCAAATCCGCCGCATTCCGCGGTAATGGTACGTCGAGCAATTATCCCAGCCACTTACTCGAAACTCGTTGGTTCCTCTTTCGCACGCGAGCCGCACGCAACGATCCACACGCCGCGTGTATACGCGGTGTACCCGGGGCGGTCCGGCGGCGCGCAAGGTGCGACCGTATGCATCTGCTAAAAGAGGAAAATCGCGGCTGGCCTCTTCACGTGCGGAGTATGCCGGAAGTCGTCGTCAGAATCCCGGAAGAGGTCATCGGCCGGTTCCATCGGCGCGAAAGAGCTTTAAATTGCTCGAAAGAAGAGGACGCTAAATACGGCTCGTCGGCCGGGGCGCATAGAACTGCTGGACGCGTCAAATATTCGTCACGCGAGCGTTTTCCATTCTTCCTTCCTCCTCGGGCCTTCGTCGGGGCCTCCTCGCTGCGAGGAGTGGAAACCGGGGACGCGCGAGGTGCCGGTGCTCGGGACGACAGGCCAACGTGAACGAGAATCCAGATTGCGAACCTGATTTTTACCTTGTTCGAGCGTGTATACGTACAGTGGCGACTAAAAGTTTGCCGCTGGCATGAGCGATGGTTTGATATCGTACACAGTATCCGTCGTCCTAGCATAAAAATATTTAATAATAGATTTTATAATAGATTTTTATCAATACTTCATATTGCGAAACCCCTTAATTTTGTATATGCGTATACAAAAAATAATTTCAAACTTTTGTTTACGTCAGTGTACAGATTTTCTTAAACAAAATAACTTTTATTCGAAAAATTTTTTATAATTATTATTATTTAAAAAAATAACTCGACGTATACACTCAAACAAAATACTGTATATACAGGGTGTCTCATAACCACCGAGCAATATTTTAACAGCGTATTCTGGAGATGAAGTGGAGCAAAAAATCTTAATATAAAAATGTCGAGGCTACAATAGTTTTTGAATTATAACCGATCAAAGATAACCAATAATGTCGCGTAGAATTCGCGCGTTCAGGTCCGTAGTTGTAGTACGCTCATCGGTTTATCATTTGTCACTGATTTCACATAATATTGAATTTTACTACACAGCTGATTCCTAAGAACGTTACTAATTATTACTGTTTGGTTTAAGTGTATACACTGAGTTGTTTTTTTAAATAATAATAATAATAGAGTTATAAAAAAAATATAAAATCTCTCTTTATGTCAACTTTAACGTAATTTAAAGAGATCTTGAATAAAATGCTATGTAGCATTTAATTATAATTTCAAAACTGTATTTTCTCGCCTAGAAAAGATCGAGAGCAAGAAGAGGAGAGCGCGAAAGTGCAAGACGCGCAATCGTAAGGGTGATAAATCATCGCGGTCGACACTGGACGCGTCCGTGCCGTCGGTGTTTTGGTTTCGACGCCGCGGGGGAGACGGCTTCCCGCGGAGGCGCCCTTTATCCCCCCGAGCCGAGGGCCGAGAGGCCGACACTGCCGGATAAAGGGTATAGAGGCGTTCGCGTCCCGCCGAGCGTCGTTGGTACCCGTCATTCATCGCGCTCTTTCAACGAGCGGAGTCCGTGGTCCCTGGCACCGGTAACGATTACTGGCATAGTACTAATCACGGCATTAATGCGTCAAGCGCCACGCGAAAAACCATGGACAGGTGCGTACCTCGGAATAATTTTATCGAACGGTAGGTTCCTCTCTTTCGAACACGTCCGTGTACTTGTCTAACAAATTAGGGTATGTACGCCGCAATGATCGAAAATTTATCAAGTATATTAATTAGATTATATTTATTAAATGTTTGATTAATATAATCAAATATTTAGTAATATTTAGTAATTATATGTTAATAGTAACCAAATATAATAATAGTTACCAAACGGTTACTAAATATTACAAAATATTTGGTTATATTAACTGATATATTTAATTGAAACTATTTCATCAAGGTTTAATAACTATCATCTAGGTTTGAATCTCTATTATTATTTTTTTCTAGAGTGAGATTTATAACCACTCATGAGTGGGACCAATCAAATTAGAATACAAAAAAGACAAGCACTTGTATTTTCGTGCACTCTATCTTTTACTATATCTCAACACTTATGTATCATGAATTAATCAATAAATCTTTCTACAGAGACAGTAATCATTTTACGTAAATTGAAATACATCGCTGCGCCACTCATAACATTGACAAATTGATTCCACTCACAATGGTTTCGTTATAATATTAAGAGACTAAAATTACAATACAATACTAATGTAACATAAAGGCATGTAGAATGGTTGCAAGTTATCTCCATTTCTTCCATTTTTTTTTCTGACTTTTGCAGCGTAAATCCCGGAGTTGCCCTAATCTAATCTAATCACCTAACTTCCTCGTGTTTACGCCCGTCTTTGCTCTATTGTTCAGTTGTCTAAGAGTAGAAATATACCCGGAGCGAAAGATAGCGAGAGATCGTTAACAGCCGTTCCGGGCAGCGCGCGTTAGAACAATCATCTGTCAACGAGGGTATTACTCATTCTTCGTCGGTGCCGTGTTGTACGATTGTACCTACAACAATCGAACAGGAACATAATGGGCGGTCGCGCGCGCGTGCTCGCGATATCGATATCGGCGATACGCCCGGGAGGAAGGAGCGCCGGAGCGCCGGAGTGCCGGAGCGTTCTCTGTCGACGCGCGGCTGAAATTCGTAAAGTCGCGTCGCGCGCGCGTTCTCGCCGCGAGCGTTTTCGGCCTCGGCGAAGATAGAACCCCCCCCCTCCCCTCCATTGTTTCAGCTGTAAAAACGTTAGCGGAGCTTAAATAGAATCGCGCAGCGAGAGAGTCGTTAATAATCGTCCTCCACTTTACTCGAGTGGTGCACGATAAAGCCTCGAGGTGTCGACCGCAGATCGAGTATTGTTCGTCCTTTCCCATCACCGGGGCCCCGGTGAATGACGCTGCCCGGCGATGATACGTCACGATAATGGCCGGTAATTCGACGTACCATCGCCGGGGCTCGTGCGCGCCTAGGAGGAATATTGTTTCGCAGCGCGCGATGGGAGTAGAGAGAAGTCTTGGCTTTTCAATTATCGGACCTTGGAGCGATACAATGATGGCCGGCGGAAGGCACGTATAACCCGGTGCAAGCCGCTGCACGCGGCCGGTAAACCCACACGCACGGGCGTATCTACGCCAAATTGCAGGTTCGATCGAGCCGCGTTCGTACGTACGTACGTACGATGTGCAACGAACGGTACGTAGGGTACACACAACGCGTGTGTGGATCCCGCGTGGAGGAGAGTGGTCGATGCATCCGCGTGAGCGCGCGGTCAACGACTATCCGCAAAATTTCACGAACAATCTCGCTCCGATTATCGCTCGTTTAAGAATCGCCAGGTAGTATCGAGTAACCTTTTCTTCCCAGGAGGGTCGTAATTTTTTCATTAAAATTGCTCTCTCTCTCTCTCTTTCTCTTTCCCCGCTCGCGGTTGGCGCCACTCTTGCAAAAATGTCCATTTCAAGCAAAGGCTGAACCAAGAGACTGAGAGAAAGGTTGTTTCGGCCTTTCACAAGTGTCCTTCGCCAGTGTGTCTGCTCGTGATTCGATATATAAAATATCGTGAACGAGTGAACTTCTTTTTGTACTTCACGGTTTATCAACGGCAGTAGCAAAGCTCTATTATCTAGAAGGAAATGCGCTGTTATCTCTACCGCCGCTCCGGTCCGAGTCTCTTCAGTCGTAATATTCAATTTGTGTCTTGCAGCGTATACTTTTGTAACCCGACAAACCTTTCTTTTTTTCTTTTTTCAAAATATATTCACGCGAGTTTACTTCTTCCCGAGCAGGATTCTTTCAAAGAGGGATCTTGCGAAACGAGAAACACGAACGTGCACGACGGGGCTTCGATCAATAACGCAACCATCGATCGAAGATTAACTTCCGTAGTGTTTTTTAGACCGATTCACTTCGCAGATACGGCGCTGTTAATCGAAGCCAGGAAAGCAAGGATGAAGGGTAATGGCGAGTATCGTGTTCCGCGACCGGTTTCGAGAAAGGCTCACTTCGAGGTTCTAATACGTTGAAACGCATAAATCATCCCGCAACATAGACGGACTTTGTAAAAGCAATAAATATATCGCCCCGCGTAATATCTTCTAGCCTGCAATTTCGCACAATTTATGTCTTTCTGAAATATACAAGCGACGTGCCAATCCGACTTGGGGTACCTTGTCTATCGCATATTTCTCCCGGTGTTTAGGATCGATTACACTTTCGGATGACGTTTTTCAGCCCGCGGCTCGCTTTCCAGCGTAGATTCCGTGGCACGCGACGTTTTCCATTTCGAGATATTGGTTTTTTTTTTTTTAATAATCGCAGCGTAGCGGAATATGCGCTTCGTATCTTTCTCTTGAGTTTTCTATCTTTTGTCCGCTTCTCGTGTACGCGATCCGTCAATGTTTATGCGCGATGTGCAAAAAAAAAATTATTACACACCTTATTTGTCGCGTCGTCGTTTACGTCTCAGCCGGGCTCTTTTTCCCAGACACACGTCAGATCTATGATCAATTCGATGTTACAGTCGCACAACTCGAGGGCATGTATGTGCACACGCGCAAGTTTTTCATGCAAACCCGTTGCACATACACACAAACACACACCTACACGCAAATTATACGCCGGCTGTTTTCGTATCGTTTTCTTACAGGAGAAAAGTCCACGTCGACGCTTAAACGATACCGAAATCAATCGATCATACGTAATAACGGTTTCCTAAAGACGACTTTTCACAGACCGTCACCCGGCGGCCATGTTGTCTCCCCGCACATCTGCCAGTTTCGGGCCTTGTGCAGCACGGCGATCTGTACGAGCTGTACGAGCGAGCTTTCGAAAGGGTGTTTACACGTCGCGAGTTACGATGTGCTCGACGAAAATAATTCATTAGGGTATCACGTTGGGCGTGACAGAGGGGAGAGCTCGAGAGAAGCGGTGACTACCAGTATCCACCCCGAGTGATTTTCCGCAGATCGAGTTTTACTCCGTACTGATACAAAAGCCATTGAAATAAATGAAATTTCTATATAGAAATATATCAGGGTTACACCGTACGTTTCAAAATTACGTCTACATGGATTATTTAGGTATTGTTTGCGTTATGTTGACACGAATCTTTTTCATATATATATGTAGACAATGCAAGCAATGTAAATTATTATAAACTGGCTAACACAATACAGAAAAAAGTAATTGAATATAATTACAAGATTGCAATATATCTGCCTTTAGTGTTGATAAAATAAAAATATATAATAAGTAATATTAAAAATTAAGAAACAAAAATAATTTTAGTGTAATTTTCATTATTTTTGATAAAATCAGAATCTTCTATGATCCAGAGGTTACTGTTTACATAAATGATAATATAAAATATAATTTACATAACTTACATTGTATATACGTCATGCAAATTATTTAAATTTTACACGTAAACGATCAATCCTGATACATATATTACTCATTTGTTACAATAATGACAAAAAATAAATTTTCTAGTTTGAATATTTTGAATTATTAAAATTTTGTAATATTTATTTTTAAATGCGATTTGATAATTGAGGAATAAATTTATCATTAACTCTTTATTTAGTGTACTAAATTCTGATCAAAATTTGTTTGCAATCGACTAAAAAATGACGACTTTTGAATTGTATAGTTGTAACAAATGAGCGATATTTAGAAAATTAATAAATACTTGTGTCTGTAAAGCATAAGAAAATAAGAAAGAGAAAAAGAAATTGGCCAGTCGTACTTTGCAAATGCTTTGTCAAAGAAAATGAAAGAATCTTTATTAAGATTTGAATTTTTAACCGCACGCATGCGTTTCTATTGGATTCTTTCTGGCAACGCCGAAAGATCTATTCTCCAGAATGCGAAGCGAAATTCGGGCGCTCGTGGTCGCCCTCAAGATACGTATAGAGGAGTTTTCGTGGTCGACGAAAGGCCGTGTGCATCGCGTGTTTCGCAAGAGATGTTGCGGTCGTTTAAGGAAATAATGTTCCCCTCTTCCCTCTGGTCCCTCTCTCTCTCGATCTCTTTTGCTCTCAAATAGTACAAATTAGGACGACATCCTCGTGTGGCATCCGGTGCTTCAGGTAAATCCTCTTAGGTCACGTAAAAGGCCCCGCGCCACCCATCCGCAACCCCTCGTCCGCGCTCCCGGCGTGACGGAGGACGCAGTTTTCTGCACGACGAACATTGCACTCCGCAGCGGCCGTTCGCAGTCCATTGTTGCCCTCGAAAATGTCAACGGGACGTCGCTTAAAGGGACACCTTTACCAGACGAATCGGATTATCGGATTACCGATGTGGAAGCATAGGAGAGAGCTCTCGAGAGGGTACACTCGAGAGCGCGGCGCGGACGATGTCGTGCAAAATATTGACAGGTGTCAACTACGTTCGCCATTGGCGAACACGAGCAGAGTCGCATAAAAGAGCTCGAGCACGTTAGCTCTCTGTCATAAGGACGATATATACATATGTGTTCTCTTCCGATTCTCAACTCTCATGTCACGAACCTCAGCGATATAATACACATAACAGGTCATCTACTTCAAAGGGACACAATTTATGTGTATAAGTAAAGCTTCTTTTTGTAATCACGCTCTCTAAACATGCACGCGCGCATATATATATGGGTATGTGGCGTCGATATTATAAGTTACGCACATCGAATTTTTTAAATATTTAACTGAGAGATTGCGGAAGTTTCCATTGGAAACAAAGATATTATGTAAACGAAGAAACCGACGGGGCGCGGCGGAGTCGTTCGTGAATTAGTAACTCCCCGGTTCCAGGGATATTCCAGGCTTCGCCGATCGAAGCATTAATTATTAATGACGCGCCGGAATCGATCGCTAGGAAAGACACTGTGCTGCTGCATCGCGCCGTGTCGTTCATAGCGTGACACGTTTGCTGGTTTCCCTCGGATTCACGTCTTTTCAATGTAGCGTGCCGACATATAACTTCACGAAGAAAATTCTCTCCAAGTTTTGTAGGTAGTTTCATGTATAGCCCCAACGTGATGAAGGTTCAACGTGTGCCGTTTTGCGTGTGCCACGTTTATTATGCATGACATTGGAGCGGTAAAAAAAAGTAACATATCTTTATACTGCTAAACATGTACATTATACATATCGTTCTTCTCTTCTTTTTTTTCTGATGGATATCATAGCTACAGTAGATTTATTTGGCGATTTTTCCAATCGCGAACGACGTAAATTTTCATCGATCGTCGATATTAAACAACCTGACGCAATTTGTTCGTGTTGGCGAGGTCGAGAGACAGTTGGGGAAGTGTACGATCGAAATATCACGCGTCACACCGAAACTAAGAGGGTTGTTGGCATTCTTATCCAATCGACCCCCGAGGAAAAAGAGAAAAGAGGGAGAAAACGCGTATGCGTGTAAACGACGAGTTAACGTCGCACGACAGCGCGCGAGAGTTCGCCGCACTATTCCTCTCGTCGCGCTAAGTCGAGCGTATTAATCGACGCGCAACGCGCGGAGGTCGTCCCATTCACCGCGATGCGCCTGCCGAGGAGTTTCATGGCCCTTTAAGGACAACCCCCATTGACGACATGGGAGACAGGGTGAGGAGAAAGAAACAAAGAGACAAGACCCTTAACGGAGGAGAGTATCTTATTGGCGGGATCGGGTGGCGAAAGGAAGTAGGCATCGCGTTTCCATCCCACGCATCCTGTCAAGTGGATTCCTCCGGCGCACAAAGGAGATCGGACAAATAATTGGCTCCTCGGATACACACAGGTAGAGCAGTCCTTTTGAGCCCTGAGAACCTTGCGCAAGGACCATTGTGCGAGGGACACTCGATACATTCGGATCGAGTGGCTCGACACCGGCAAAGGTGCGTGGCCGTAGTTTGGAACACGGGACACATCTCCGATTTAGATGAAACCTGGTATATATACGTCTTTCCTCTCGATAGAAGCTGGAAAAATTCTGAAAGGATTCTCGCGCGATAGGAATTGCTTTCTCAGCAAAAAAATTGTTGGAAATGCTCCTAATGTGCTAGATATACACTGAGAGAAATGTTTTGTTGAAAATCAACCAAAGTTTGGTTGAATGGTGATCAAATGAATTTTATAGTGATAGTTACTAAATATATAGTTGTTTTGACCAAACAATTTGTAGCCTTAACCAAATAATTATTTTCATTCAACAAATTACAAAAAGTTTTTAGTTTTTTTGTTAAATGTAACAAAGTTTTTGGTACCAGTAACTATAAAATTCATTTGATCACTGTTCTACCAAACAATTTCTCTCAGTGTATATTTTTATGTCTTGAGAGGAGAAAAACGCGTGATACTCCGGAACGAATTCTCTTGCGTACATGTAATTTTCATCGTTAGGGATTTTTAGCGGCTATTCGCAAGTTACAGAACGATCTTGTACGAGCTGGTTCGTCGATGCCGTCTATATGAATAATCTCGTAGCGACGCAAAAACGGGCGACGTGCAAAAAAAAGGCTCCGAGCGCCGACGCGACGCGACGGCAGGACGGTCAGCTAGGAGAATCACGCGAAACAGGTTCGCTGCGTTCGTTGCGAAGACGCGGGGAAACGCGGGTACCGAGAGAAACAAATAGCGAATCAACGTGGAGGACCGTGCGAGGTAACGAGAGGTCGCAAAAAATCAGACCGGAAGCTGGGTTCGTCCGAAGGACGATCTCTCTCTCTCTCTTTCGAGCGCCCGCGCGATGTCCACCGACGGATATGCGACTTTTCGCCGACATTAGTACTCGACGCGGCATACACAGGAA
The DNA here is from genome assembly GCA_003595255.1 of Solenopsis fugax. Classification (NCBI taxonomy): domain Eukaryota; kingdom Metazoa; phylum Arthropoda; class Insecta; order Hymenoptera; family Formicidae; genus Solenopsis; species Solenopsis fugax. The sequence goes on from QKQZ01049823.1 coordinate 26,780, forward strand.
ACTTTCTGCCTGACTTAATTAATACCCGCGCTCGCGCGCACGCCTTCCTTTTTGACGGCAGGGATTTAATTACTTTTTTACGTCGACTCGTAAATCATCTCGCAGGGCCCGCACGGCGACCGCCGTCGTCCTTCCTGCCGAGTCATAAAATAAAGAGCTTTGAGCAACGAGCGGGCACATGTTGCCCGGCCACGGTCGCGAAAGCTGAAGGATACACTTCGTACACCCGAGTTTATCATCGTCAGATTATCTCGTGATATTTCGCGTCTGATCCGTAATGCGACCTGCAGCGTGTCGCTGGCTCCCTTTTACGTCCGAGTCGAAAGGCGAGCTCGACGAAATGGAGAATCAAAGGTGATACGGGTGTACGTGATAAATCGTCATTGCCTTATCTTTATTTGCAGGATTTAATATTGACTGATAACGATCGCCGAAAGATCACTGACATTTAGCGTGCCTGTAGCCACGGTTGTTTGTTTCTCCGCGTAGGCATATCCTTTTAAATATGCAAGAGATCGTCTAATCTCTATCGTTTAATTCCCTGATCAAGATATTAGCATATATTGCGAAACTCTTGGCAATCGCGCGATACAACATTGCGTAATAACTAAGTTTTCTCCTTTCTCGACGCGTTGACACATTCAGCATTGATCACTCAGTCCTCGTAAAATATTACGTTAAAGGTTACCGCGTTCGTTTCAAGAACTTGCTAATTTGCAATTTATTGCAAGTAGTTGATATTTTCAAAGCGTTTCTGCTTTTGCCTTTCCCTCGTCTTTGCTTTGGTACTTAATCATCGAATAACGCAGGAATTCATTATGTAATAACAATGAAGTGAAGCGTTGCCGCGTGTTATTTTTTTTTTCTTTACGTACGCTGATATTACTGACGTTGACATTATTATTGAAAATAATTACACAAATTCTCAAACTATTATTTCACTCAAACTATTATTTGACGAAAAAAGACTTTGAAACCGATATTCCACAAATAATACATATTCTTTTGTAACACGTAACGTATCAATTTTTTGATTGCGATTAGCTTCTTTTATGTTGATTATCTAACTGACGTACAAACAAATGATACGGTTTGCGGAATGTTGATTACTATATCACTTTAATGTCCCAGATGTATCATGAATAACTAAATATCCGTTGTGCTACAGATAATAATCAACATTCTCATTTATCACGCTTGTATGTTGGAATAAAAACGTCAACATATAATTATATATTAAATAAAGCGTCGTTTTTATACAAATACGCATAATCGAATCGTCTCACTGTAGCAATTATAAATAATGGCAAAGTAATTTATTGTTAATGTCCAGTTGCGCAGCTTCCGCGTAAATATACATGTTTATCAACTAATTTCCCGTTTTTTATCTCAAATACAATTGGAGCGTAGAACGTTTCTTTCTCTGTGACATTTGAAACAAGACTCGAAGGTGAAATTGCCTACCAGCAATCGACGTTGAAAATCAAAGATGACATTTGCCTTGACGCCTCGAGATGATCACTGTGTCGGCGATCAAAGGCGGTTGTCAAAGTGCCTCTTTGAGGAGATCTCAGCGATCTTATCGGAGGTGTCGAGGACACGACGGTAGCAGCTAATCTCAGCCCTAGCATCGCGCTCTCTACCTGCTGAGACCAGGATCTTTATCCTGGGATTATAACGGGCATGTTCCCGATGAAACACGAGAATTCGCTCTTGCTCCGAGATCATCGGGCCTAACTCGATCGAGAAATTAACCCGTCGCGACGGGGGTTCCTTTCACTAATGTCAAAGATCCTTTTCCACACCAGTCATGATGGCGATAGATACAAATTTGCAACGTCACACGTCATGAAACGTCATAGTAGCAGATATCGATATTCGATTACGCGGTGAAAAGCGCTCGGACGATCGGATGGGTAACGATAGTGCGACGCACGTGAAGGAAAGAATAAAAAGGGTGGAAATGAGAGGAGGAAAGACTTGAACGGAGACTCACCACGTGCCCGTGCACCGGCGACTTCGTGATAGACTGTAGCTGGGGATAGAGTTGACCAGCCGCCGCCGGCGTCATGTCAGTTAGCATCTCGACGCCGACTTGGGGTTGTCGCAGCCGGTGTTGGACCCGCGGTAGTCGAGCACCGCGGAAGTTAAGTTTTTCACACCAGACAGAGAAGAGGAGAAGTCCCTTCGCGCCTCCAAGTCACTCGTTCTGTCCAGCTGCTTTCGTTTAAGCACTGCACTCGAGATCACGAGACCGGACGACCGTGGGTGCGATCGCGACTCAGACTTGCGTTTCGGTGTGTCCTCCTTGCGGCCGACCGTCGCTCGGATAAAAAAAAAAGGAGGCTCTCCGTGGAAAAGGCCGGGATTACCGTGGTTCCCGTTCTTCGCCCCGTGACAGACTGCCGACCATCCGAACGACTTGGTCTCAACCAGACGGGGATATTAGGTGGTAGGGAAACGTCCAGGACTCCGCGGCCCCCGGGCAAAAAAGGGGTCGGGCGCGCGAGGCGGAGCCCAACCGGAATTCGTCACCGCCCATCACCGCCTACGTGCCGTCGGTGCCGTGCCTGGTTTCCTCGACTTCGCTCACCATATCCCTCCCGCGACCAGCTAGCACTTCCTCCCACCTTCGCGTGGCCACCTCGGCAGGGCATCCTCCCCGTTACCGGTGTGCCGTGTGCGCCGTCTCGGTCCCACCGCTCCGCTTCTTCGGCTCGCTTCTCTGTCTCGCCCTCTCGCGCGTGATCCCCTCTGCAGCCCCCTCGCCCCGATAATACAGCCGTGAAATGCGCGCGCAGCTCGTGGTCGCTGGAAGGAGGCACGCGCGCGGCGACTTTGGTGGTGCCCTCTCGGCGTATAGAAGCGAGAAGAGCAGAGAAGAGAGGCTAGAGGCTCTCGCTTCGGCTTCGGCCCCTTCCTCCTCCTCGCTCGTCCTCTCGCTCGCGCGCGCTTCCCCTTTCGCCACTTTACGTGACTCGGAGTCGTATCGTTTCACGAGCTCGCGAGCTCGTAGTTTGACATAACGGTATACTACGCGCCCCGTCGTTATTTAAATACCGATATGCGCGACGGAGGATCCGGACGCGTAGCGTCCTCGCCTAATCCGAGATACACGCGACGACTGAAATCGCGGGGCTGATCGATTGATCAGGTCCTTCGCGTCTGGTGTCGCCCGAGCTGTCGTGTGCGTGTCCCGAGTGAAAGAGGAAAAGGGGATAAACGAAGATATCTGGATATATTAGCCCTCTACGGGGGTAGAAGACGCATTAGACTCGCCACGCGATCGCGATTTGACGATTTACGATTCCATAATCGCTTTTTAAATGTTCCAGACTATTTGCTCGCCAGAAATTATTATCCAGGATTATCCTTAATGTGTCGCGCGTTCAGAAAATTACATGCAAATTGTTTTGTACTATTGCCTTTCCAACGATCGTGCTCTTAAATGTATCCATTCCACACACAGCCGCTGAAACAATTAAGTAAAATATGCGAAGATTGAATTTTCTAGTTCATAATTTGAGATACAATTTTTTTATCGATTGTGAGTCGCGATAGAGTGTCCCTCATGATTGCGTAATTCTATGTGATTTGCATATGTCTTGCGTATACCTATTTAAATCATGCATGATTTTATATTTTATATAATTCTGTACATATATTGCAAATGTACGACTGTAGATATACAACACAACTGTAGATAGAATAATTTCTAAATATAAAAATTTTTTTGTACTTGAGGGAATTTATTGGATTATCTTAAAAAGAAAAGATCTTATGAATACGTGTAAACTGCTTTGTTTTAAAAATAATATCATTAACCAAACTATGTCCCTGATGAATAAAAAGATTTATGGGCATTGGAAAATTATTCTTAATAACTACGTGTTCGTACACGAAATTTAAATATAATAAAATATCTCTAAACGTTTCTTAGGTTTTCGAAATTTTCATCTTTTTTAACTTTAATACCTTATATTTTCAAAATAAAGTAGTAGGATATTTAGAACATAAGTTTATAAGTACAGTGACCATATTTTTTTCAAGAAAATAAAAACAGATCTGAACATTTTTAAATTTTCTTCTACTGTTTCTAAATCAGCTTATATTAAACAACTTTTATAAATAGTTTCTGTAAAAATTCATTTATTAGTACGATATTGGAATGCTAATTAGAAAATCATTAAATAAAGAACAAAATAAAACAAAGGACAAAAAACTAGCAGATTAAAATAAAAGACAAATTGAATTTTGAAAAAGTAAATAAATCTAAAGAAGAGTTACCCGAAGGACTGTCCTTCGGAATAAAAGACGTCATCACCATATTTAAAAGGCCTTTTCTTCCTATAACAAGCCAAAAAATATCCCCTTTTTGTACTTGTAACTCTGTCTCTTTCTTTCTTTTTATATGTATTATATATTCGTGGAGACGGAAATGTATATTATTTATCGGATTATTTGCTACTGTTGCAATAGTATCGAATTAAAATATATTTTAATATATTTCTTAGAGACTGGGAATATGATTCTTGAAGTCACTTAATTAGATAAAACATGGCCTATTTTGTTTTTGCATAATATAATATATTCGCGGCGTTTGATGGATTACTTGTTCTGTGTGCGTTCACGCGTTAACTTGTTACAACATAATTTTACAAATGGGTTTCAAACTCGTGCAATTTCTCGTTTCACGTTACGACAGCTACATGCAGGGAAATCGATACTAATATTTGATCTGCGATAACAGTCAATGATAGTATCGTTAATAATAATATTACAGTCGGCGAATAATTTTAAGTCAATGATCTTATCACAGGTTGAGTTGAAAAATATATCAATATTTGTATGTTGCGATATCGCAGCATCGAAATTAAAAGGTAAATAGATTCAGTCTATATTAGCGAGAACGAATTAATGGATATATTCGCAGATACAGTGCGACTATATTTAACACTTAGTTGAAATAAATGTTGTATATCGTATATTTTCCGCTCCTCGATTCAAGGTTTAAGAATATTCGCAGTTGAGAATATGTGTTAGTCCATCTCAACACCTGCGTAATCGTAGCTCTGTATCGAACGTCAATTATTACATATAAAAAAGAAGATGATCGTACGAGCTCGCAATTTACTCGTGCTTTTTTGGTTTTGCGAAACAAGCTGCGTGCATGGCGCAGGTAGGCGATGCAAGCTCGAGAACGGCTGTTAAAATCACAAATATCACAAAGTTGCGTAGAGAGAACCTTGCGGATACGCGCAAGAAGCTAATGCGACTTTAATCGTGCGGTTTGAATTTCAAATGTTATCGGGGCCGTCTTGTAAAACGCAACATGTTCGAAGAAGTATTTTCTTCAGTGGCGTACTCCCGATAGAGCAGAGAGCGTTTTTATGATTTTTGAAAAAACCAAGAAATAAAAATGAATCATCGGCGAGAACTTTATAAACATATAAAAAACGTTAAAGATCAATGTTTTTCGCAAGATCTGCTTAAAAACTGGATGAGGAAAATAAAATCTGGAAACATCTTGCGTCAACGATTCGAAAATTAAGACAAGAGTTGTCATTAGGCTACCGCAAATTTTTTTCGTCACATGGCGAATGATACGAGCGGATTTTATAGCGGTTTGCGTCGTGGCTGTGATTAAATCGTGCCTATAAAACCGCATCGCGAGAGGTAGCCAACCGGTTGCTAAGAATTTCATAATTGGCGTAATTTGGAGAGCTGGATTTCTCTTAAAATTTAACGCAACGGATCAAGTGTACAAATGACAATTTAATTTCACCACTAAAGAGCCATTCGTCGAGTTTATGTGAATTACGAAATTAAAATTTTTTGAACAACCCACTTAAACATGCAGTTTTAGGGCACGCAGCGGATTTTTTCTTCTGTATAGGAGTGCGTTCGTTACCTTCCTACGCCAATGGCCCCGGTGGAGACGCGAGCGACGGGTCGAGGTCGCATTAGGATCTAATTTTCCATAATGGAAGAAGTCCGTGGCGTGGTACGGCGCCACTACGGCGAGGCGACCGGCTAATCGTGGTCCATTCATAACCATTCCCGGCCAAGCTGGGCGCGCGGACGATCGCCGTGGTCCCAATTGAGATTGGCCCGGGCAATTTGTGGACGCAATATCTCATGGAGCTCGGTGACAAGGCGGTCGCGAAGTCCGCTCAAAGAGAATGCCGTCGAGTTCGATGACGTATTATGGACTCGATGTATTCTCGTCGAACATCTTCTAAAACTATGATCGCGAAGTGACTTTTGGTCCGACCAACGAGATGCTTGACGTACGATAAAATAAAAATATACACTGAGAGAAATCGTTTTGGTAGAATAGTGATCAAACGAATTTTATAGTTATTGGTACCAAAAACTTAGTTACGTTTAACAAAACTTTTTGTAATTTGTTGTATGAAAATAATTAATTAAGGCTACAAATTGTTTGGTCAAAACAACTATATATTTAGTAACTATCGCTATAAAATTCATTTGATCACTATTCAACCAAACCTTGGTTGATTTTACCAAACATTTCTCTCAGTGTATAATTATAGTTTCTTCCAGTTTGATTATGTTCGATCTGTCTTCTTCCTAAATAACATAAAAGTTCGACTGACATAATTACATCACCGCACGATTTTTTGACGATTCCCACCGATATATCCTACGATGTTGTAGAGTAACCATCTGGTCAGCGTGATTTCGTATCTGCACGCATCGTCCGGATAGTATTTACGTTAGATAGTACCCCCGAGATAGACGCGTCGGAATAATCGATAGATGGACGACGCAAAGGTGAGAAAGGAATAGGTTCGCGGAACGAGGGGACGTTATCGGCCGGCACCCGCTACGAATCTTGGTGGCGATTATGCGTACATCGCGTGCCACCGGCGCACAAAAGGTGCGACCCGCCCACGCCCTTGCGTATCGCGGAGTAGGACGGCGGATGGGCGCGGGAGGGGTGCGAAAAGGGATGTTTTACAATGAACGGAACCAAAGACGGGCGTTAACGCTCGCGGCAAGGACAAATGGCGTTGGGCCGCGCGCGTGGAAGCGATAGCTAGTAGCTATCGGGTTTCCTCGTTTTCAGATTCCCGCACGAGAGCTTTCCTCTCGATTTATTGCGTCCGCGCGCGCAAACGTGAACCCCCCCTCGGACCACGAGCGCGCGAAGATGAATTGTGCATCCCCGATATTTTCGGAGAACGGACAGCCAGAGTTTAATTCGACACTAATATATGGATATTCCACGTCGTTGAAAAATGATTAGCGTCGATCGACTACCGATCGCGACGTCGCGTCGTCTCCGATGGCGCGATAGATCGGCGCAGCCAACATCGGATCTCTCGATGATGGATCGTTGATTGGCAGAGACGGGCCATGGGGTTGAAAGGGAAATGGGGCCTACGGGCCTCACGGGGGCGGATAATGACAGGGCGGTCTCGCGTAGCGAGGATGGTCCGCGCTGGGACCAGCTCGGCTCTTGCCTCTCACACGGCCATGTGGCCATCGGGAGATGCTGATGGACTAATAATTACCAAGGAACCAGCTCTCCGTGCGTGGCGGCTGGCAGCGTCGAAAATGAAGATTCACCTTACCAAGTTGAAGCCAGATCTTGTCTACTATCTGCTAACGGCGTGTGTAAGCCTTTGCCGAAACCGGGCCGAAGGACGCAGACGATCGTTCATTGATGTGCCGACATCCGTTGTGGATGGTGTTTTGTGACGCTTAATTCTACAAATCTGCCGAGGCAACGTTCCGTATACGTTTCGAAATTTCAAATTGCTTTTACGGGACAAACGCAGGGATGAGGGAAAATTAATTTCGGCAAATAATCTCCGAGCTGGAACATCGCGTGCGATGATAGATTCGAGGTTCCAGTTGCGATCGGCAATAACGAATACACGCGGCTACATATCCGCGGCAGAACCGCGCGGATGGTACGAGGCTTTTAAGACCGAGTGGCGCGTCTCGCCGCGAAACAGGACATGGAGAAACTCGCCCGGGACTGATTTACGGACCCGCTGCCGTGGCCGATGCCGGGGCGTAAGTCGAGATTCTGTCTACATCGTGCTCCGGGATAGAGGAGACGCCCGGACCGCCCGCTCGTCCCTCCGTCCGCTGACCAGATTTATGGGGTGTTCCACCGAGGAGGAGAGGAGACAACCCCCCCGTAATTCACGCGTCGCTCGCTCCTTTCCGCCGACCGCGAACGTTAGAGGAGCAACGCAAATAAGGCGCACCCCATTTCACGAGGGAATCGATCGAAATAAATATCTTTCCTCGATTTATCCCGCTGCCCTCGATGTTATTGCCTTCGTCTGCTCGTATTCCGAGTATATTAGATGTAGATAAAAGATGGAACGGAGAGGGATAATAACGTTGAACAAGTTATTGGATGCTGCGGCTTGTATCGATCTGTATAAATTTAACTCGATACTTACGCTTGGTACACGAGAAGAGTTAAGACTTTGAAGCGATTCAGGTCGCTTAACTAATCTAAGTATGCTCGATCGGATTAGTTAACGGATTAGTTCCCTTATAGTTACATTCAAGTCACTTAGCAGGTAGGCTGTTTCAACATTAAGGACGTATAATAAGATTTTTTAGTCTTTGCATAAGCACACGCACACACACATACACACACACACACACACACACACACACACACACACACACACACACAGCTGTTATACATCTTTGCATGCATAATTGAAGTAAATTAGGTGTGACATTTAAGCACAGGTAATTCGCGGGAGCACAGCGCGAGGGAAATCATGATTCTTTAATAACCCGTGGACGGGAAGAAATAATATAGATAAGTTATCGGCGTGAACACGATTTCATAAAAGATTTTTGCATTATACATGACGCGATATAGACGTGGATGCTTGAGCGGCAGGCGACGGCGAGGGGTTGACGCACGTGCCGCTATAATTATCGATAATGTTGATGAAAATGACCAATTAAGAAAAGAGTAAAAAGTTCGTAACGACGTTTAACCATTTCGCAAAGCACATCGTCAATTGACGCGACGTCGGAAAAACTTCTAATTAACTACAGTATTGCGGACTTAATGAATTACAAATAGCGATCTGTCGACATAAAACATCGAAAAGTGCTTGGTTGCGCAATGTGATTTATTATACGGCACACACGGATAAGCGTTACGTTTCACGACATGAAATATTCGCTCCTAATAGATAAGTAGCGCCCTGCCTCATCCGTATTTCTAACGATCGGCACGTTTTCGTCGGATACTGTGTCAGAAAACGATCGAGAGCAGCAGGATGATCGCCGCGAGCGAAATGTCACGGTTTAAAACGCGTCGTCCTTAAACGTCGAATATCCGGTAACGCGAGCGCCTTCTCCCGTGGCGCGCGTGTCGGGAATACGTATAAAGGAAAGTATGCGGAGGAGTGGTTGAGTGCGCGAAAGTTTGGCGCGAAAGGGGGAAACAATTAGCCTGGCCAAGGACCCGCGCCGACAAATTCGCGCGCATGTTCGCTGGAAGTTGAGATCGCGAAATGACGTGCAAACTGAGGGACGCCCTCGTCCGCCCCCCGGCAATACGGTAATCACTATAATTACGTATCGAGCCCTTATATTAATATCCCCCAGCTACATCTCTCTTTCCATCTTCCTTTACCTTCCTCCTCGATTCCACGGCGATTCCTCGTTCGTCGCCTTGGCCGCGTGAAAGCGGACTTTTTTTCGCAACCTTTCGCGCGAGTCGATCGACCGCGATTTATTATTGGCACGGCGCATGTTTCTTCAGATCGTTAACCACGAGTGTTTTAAGTAAACGAAATTCCGTCATCCCTTTATCCCGTGGGTTTTTTTTTTCAGCTTGTCATCGAAATTTATTCGCGACTTTCATAGGATTCGTCGATTACGTTAGCACAATAACTTGCGATTGAATTAAGAGCGTTATTGAAACGGTAATTGACGCAGCTGATATTCCTAACGAAAGCGAACTGGTATCCATACTCCCATCCTCGACGAATTCAATCGAGCGATCCGATTGGCAATCGAACGAATTGAATTTTACGCGAACGCCAACGAAAATGGCTGGTTGCGGCGACCTGGTGATCCCGTATTGAACCCCCTCCGTGTTAGACGTCGGGAGATGAACAATTAACGAAGGGGCGCTTTAGAACCGCCCAGGCTCGTTATGGAAGTAAGGGTCGTCGCGGGCTTGAATCACCCGCTAACTCGGCGAGACGCTCATGGAGTTTTAAATCGCTAAAATTAGTCTTCGTGTCGCTGGTTAAGCCGAATTTCTCTCGCGTGCAAAGATTCTTAAGCATTCTTAAAGGTATAATATATCTCGACATCCTACCTCGAGATACTCTGTTTCCTGTGCGGGATGTAGACCCTGCTGCGGTGCCGTCGGCGTGATAGTCATCACATTTTGCGGATGACCGTTATGCGAATACTGATATGCGCAATTCATTTCCGAGTCTTCTCTGTTCCGAAGATCGAAAACTTTTCCAAAAAGTCCACCCGCGATAAAGGATTATCCTGCTCTCCTGAATCGGCAAGAGACTCGATCCGCTTCTTCGACGATCGTGATTCAGCCACAGGATCCGCGCGTGCAGGGAGACGCTTTCCGGATGACGTCCGCAGGTGCATCGGCTGCAGCGGCGGCAGTCCGCTCGGAGTGCTCCACGAGCCCTCGTATATCCCGGTAATCACAGTAATTTCTGTGGCTGCCGCTCGGCCGCGGACGAGATGGAGGAGGTTAGTCGATAACGAGGTCGGTCGAGGACGCG
>QKQZ01049824.1:0-19384 GCA_003595255.1 Solenopsis fugax
CACACACAATTCGGCGTATCCTGAAATTCGCTGTCTAAATTTTACCAGCGCAGCAGCCGCGCCCGGAACGCACGCTCCCGCGCTGTGCCTTCGGCCGGAAGACTCGCATCGTGTTCCAGAGGCCGTGCCTTGTGTACATAATGTAATTTGCAGGACAAATTCGCATCTCGAACGGATACGTATAGGACGGATGGATACGAGTGTTTCACATTGCGACCGCATGTCTGAAATCCGGCGCATTTCGAGTTAATTAATTCGCGTGACACCCCCGAGTTCTGGTCATCCCGTCTGGATCCGCCTCATTGAATTCTACCTTCCCCGATCGCGAAATCGGATCGCTCTTCCGACGCTCTTGTCTCGCTTTCGCGGATAGAATAACATTCGTGGTTGATAATTCATGATGATTCATGCGGCGTAAGTCTCTAATGGGCTTAACATTGTGCCATAGATATAAAGCGGACTTAGGGTGAGTTAGCGTCTGAAACGGTATTCAACGCGAAGTCGGAATCCCGTGAGATTTAGTACCAGCGCTTGTTGATTACTTTCGCAGACATTCTTTCTGAAGTCTTTCTTTGCTGCGGTGCAAAACTTAACTTTATTAGCAAATACGTCCAATGTGAGGAATTAAATCTAAAGTTACCGGCTATGTTGGTACAACAAATTTGATTTGAAGCTCGAGTAATAATACGCGCCGATGTTCTCTTGCGCGGCGGTTTTGTTAATTAGATTAAACATTATTATACGTTGGATATATGTATACGTATATCGCGTGCAACGTAATGTTGCAGTATAATAGTTTTGGATAATATAATCAGCGCGCGAGCATCGACGTGTGTTACATTGTGAGAGGAATTTGGAACCTTAAAGACTAATGTGGGATAATTTTGCGTCGGTAAACTAATTTTAAGTCGATAACTTGAACTAGATCGCTTAAATGTATTCACACAAATAAGTAAAGAAGCGCCAACTACATTCGAGGCTGAATCTTGGTATCTAGGATTACTGTCTCAATTACCCGCTTTAAATAGTGGCAGTTGACACGCTTATTTTTTGTCGTATGTAATAAATATTCTATTTTATCGTTATACAAATGACAACTTCAGTATGTACAAAATAAAAGCAACAAGCTCGAAAATTAATTGATTATTTAAATATAATGAAAGAAATAAAAAGATATCTTATTGAACCTATTACTGCCAATCAATGTCCTGAATACTGTCCCTTGATTACTGTCATACGTATATTCATGCGTATATAATAGGACTCATTTACTGCCGGCAGTAATGCAGGTCCTAAATGATTGTCTCTAATACTTCTATCTCAATACATTAAATTATAAAAGTAATCTACCACATTTTTATGCTTATTTTATTTAAATGTCACTTAAACATTATCACAATTGCTTTAGTAGATGTAAAAGAGTGAAAATACGAGCATCACGTTTTCTTGTATTATACTTTCAAAATATGCAGGTCTGCTTTACTTCTATTTAGAAAATGATGATATCTGTATTCTTAGGTGCATTTCTACCTTTTATAATTATTTTATTATTCTTAGATGCATTCCTACCTTTTTTAATTATTTTATAAATGTAAAACTCATCTAATATTTTATATCGTTGTGCTTATGTTTATATGATAATTCTAGTTTAACATTAAAATATTTTTAATATATAACGTTCTCATATTTTTTAATTTTAATATTACAATTTGAAAAAATGGCAGTAATTGGGACAGTTATCCTAATATTATTTTATAAAATAATAGTAAATCTTAATCTTCCGTAAGCAATCTGGATTATTTTTGATACAAGAGCAATTTCACTCTCAAGTTTCACTGTTTCACATTTGAGTTAAACAACTATTTAGTAATATAGCAGAGAAGTCAAAGAGTAATCCTGAAATTTTTTTGGTTTTTTTTGGAAGCCCAGAATAGTAAAAAAATTTGGGCTAGATAGAAAAGACTTAAATTGCCGAATTAAGTAAAAATATAATTGCTTATGAAGGATTAAATACATTTTTGGTTTTTATAAATTACGCGCCGAACTTTGTCGGTCTTGCAACATATAACATAAACTGAAGCTAGAAATAAACTTAAATAAAATAATCGCAAATTAAATTGATCATCAATTTAATAATGATACCACAAGCGTCATTATTTAAAAAAATTATAAATAATTTATTGTGAAAAATTGAGGATTAATTTAATTTGATATTATTTCTAGCTTCAGAGTTTTTATGATTGCGTTTCAAGACCGACGGTGTTCGGCCCGCAGTTTATAAAAACTGCAAATGAATTTTAAATCGATTTAGCTATTTCGCAAATGAATGGTTAATTACTATTCTAATTCCTCGTGATTTATCGTACATTGCTGAACTATCGACGCTTATTCGATTAATACTCGGGAGAAGATTATTCCGTCAGAATATTCCGTAAGTTTTACTTTCAATATCTAGATAGAAACCGAGGATCTCATGAATAAGCGGAAATCACGGGCGAGCTGAGCAATAGAATAATGGACGTACGAACGCGCAAAGTCATGGTTCCGATCTCGAAAGAGTCGTCGGGACGACACGTCGCGTCGTGTCGCATCCCCTCGGAATACCCGGGCTGCAACAAATCGCCTAATCAGGTGGATATATGACGGATGGAGAGGTGAAATTGGTTCCTGGCCGCGAGTAAATCTCGCGTGTGTCAAGGTGGGAGAGAAGGGCGCCGTCGCGCCGGTGGAAAAAAGCCGGAGAGAAAGAAGGACGCCAGATCGATTTCCTGCGGGATTTATGCCACTATTTTTTATCCGGCTCGCTCGCGCGAAGACGCCGTACATTGCGTCACGGCGTCGTCGGGGACACTACTGTCTTTTCCGGGCGGCGTGCCGTTTTTCAACTCGCGCCTCGCGTTTCACTGCGCTTTTGGCACGCGGCTCGAATACCCCGCGACATTAATGCGACGGGGAACACCGTCGAAAGTTTTAATCAATCCGCTCCGATGACTCTTGGAATTCGGCCACGCGTAATCGTACAACTCCGAAACGAAACTTTGCGCCCGACCCGGCTCGGCCCGACCCGGCTCGGCCCAGCCCAGCCCGGTCCTGCCCGAAATGGGCTTTCGCCGCGCGAATTAAAAAATGGCTCATTGAGTTGCTAGTGCTCACAGACCCGTGCACAGCCAGCCTTTGTGCGCGCGGGGCTCGCTTTAACGGCCACCATATTTCCAACGTCAGCGTGCGCGCGAACGAAGGTTGATGCAGTTAACCTTCGTGCATAAGATCGCGTGAGTTTTTAATGTGATTCTCATGCTACGCGCTAGTTTCCCCATTGAAGTTACGGTGGTTTCCACCCTACCGCGTAGCATTCCGAGGCACGCATTAGTCGGGAAAACTTTACTTTATACTTTCCCGGCGGCTCTTTTATTGTCTCGACGTCGCACTTTTATTGTAATATTAGGGAAAATTTTGAGTCTGCTCTGTATCCTATTTATATACACGTACCTGCTTTTTAAACTTATAGCTCCTGTCTATATTTAAAAATCTCTTTTATTCGTCTATAGAGTAAAGTAAAGAAAAGAAGGGGGTTGTGGCATACCGTTTTGTTTTTTAACAATAACTCAGTAAATATTAACGCGAATTCTTATTGCCATTTTATTAGCCATAGAGCTCTACCAATCACTCTATAAGTAGAAGTTGATCGGATATATATAATAGAACAAACGTAATTTACAATTTACTGAAGAGGGAAAAAAGGATGCGTTTGTGGAATAGCAAGAGGATCGTGGAATACTATAATAACAACTAATGCCATGGAAGGCACTTTTATTTATAAGAAAACAAATTGATGATCTTTCATAGATTTTACATACAAATAAGTGTTTCAAATCAAGAATATTTTATAAAATGTGTTTTATTTAAAAAACATTTTTTAAAATAATTTTTTGGCTTAAAAAATTTTTTTAATGAAACTTAAAACTTTTTAAAATAATTTCTTTGCTTCCCTCTCTAATAAACATTATACAACGTCTATAATGAGATTGTAAAGTCGCAAGAGAGATGGACGACATATTCCACAACCACAGCATGTAACATTACTTTATTTGCCGAATTCATACACACATTACGACACACATTAAATTCAATAATATAATTTGAAATGTAATTCAGGTCTTCAAGTTCGACTAAAGTTAAAAAAATAAAAAATTAGTGTGTAACATACTTCTGAAAATTTACGTAGAGAGTATACTACTGTGTCCAATAAGTAAGACCAGTTTTTATTTATTTCAAAAAATATTTATTTATTCTTCCAAATCTATTTCGTCGCCTTCAAAGTAATCCCCTCCAGACACAATACACTTATGCCAACGTATTTTCCAGTCCTCGAAACAAGAATTAAAGTCGCCTTCCGGGATGGCCTTCAGATGAAATTTGTCACAGATGTCTGTCACAATGCTGCCAACTTAGAAAAAAAATATTTATGATGTGCGGTTTACCCACGCGATTTAAATTGAAAACTGGTCTTACTTTTTGAACACAGTAGTACACCTGTAAAAACTTTTGCTACCTGCAAAACTGAAACTCAGCTTTTATAAAAACACAGCGAACATTAATGACCAGTAACCGTCCTACAAATGTCTAAGTAGACTGTAACGAAGTAATTTTAACGGTTGCTCTTAGAATTCAACGCGAATTATACAAGATATCATGATATTCCACCACTCCAAATATCATATATTTCACGGCCGTCCTTCTTCTATGAACAATAATCTGATAAATTCTTGCCGTCGCTTACTGACTTCCGATTATTTAAAAATAAACGCTGAGGAATTCTCTTCCATTCGTCGTTGGATTTGATCGTAGCATATGCGTTTTTTCTCCGAAAGCGCCAATACATCGCTCGAATACACTCGATATTCGCGACAATTGGTTTTCCTTCGTTTCTCGTTCGCGGTAATCGGGTTTACGTAGCGAACGCAGTTATCCCGATAACGTTGTATAATAATCGGGGCGGTCGATGGTGCTACATAATATGACCGGATCGAGGACGAGTAATGAACGGCAAGTCGGTGCCGCATATCCAGATATAATTTCGGCTCGAATTCGCGAGCGCGCGGCGCTAACAGAGGAAGCGCTCTCCGCGGACGGCGCGGAGGATGCGATTTATCATTCATCGGTGAAAACGACCGTGACGATACGGTGCCGCGCGGTGCCGTATAATTGCGCGTATATTCGCCCAGACCCTGTGGCTATAAACGATCGCCGCCACCGCTGCCGCTGCCGCCGCCGCTACCGCCGCGATTCATCGATCGCGCACGCATCCTCATTTTCCGCATGATTTTAGATTACCATTCGGCAGAGTTTACGGTCCGTCAATAACTGCGGACGGTGATATTGGAAATTCTCGGTGACGAACGTTATTGCGCCATCGCTCGCTGCACCGCTTTCCACCCCCTCGTCACTACCACCCACCGTCACTCCGCACCATCGGGATGCCTCTTGTCCTCGCTGTCTCTCTGTCTCGCGTTCTCACCCCGTTCACTCCCCGTGCCGCACCGTCCCCTGTCGTCCCCGCCGTATCGCGCTCGAGATAGCGGACGCTCGAAGTGTCTTCAATGCGGAAGTTCGCGGTACTTTATCGGAGTCCACGTAAATTCCCCTTACAGTCCGATATTCACTCTCTTGCATCGTGCTTAAGTAGCATTACCAGCCGCTGGCGGTACTGCTGCTGCTGCTGCTGCTGCTGCTACTACCACCCCTTGTTTGAAGCCGCATTCTCTTTTCGCTCTCTTTCTCTCTTTCCCTCCATCTTTTTTTTCCTTTCCTTCGCGTCTTTTTTTCCGGGCTCGCGGCCGTTGCTGCAAGTTTATGATTCGCACTTCCGGCGAAAAAATCGCGTTATCTTGGAGAACACGAGCGAAATCCCGCCAACGTGATTCTTTTTCCTTCGCGGAGATTACAGCGAGTCACTCTTATGCGCGAGCGTGCGACACACATTAATCTTCGTGAAACGATACCTACACCGCTCTGAAGGAGAAGATCAAAGGTTCAAAAAATTGTTTGCCAGTCCTGGAAGGGAACAAACTTTTCTCTCTTGTTACATACACACACACACACACATACGCGTTGGCGTTAATGATTTCAAAGTGCCGGAGAACGTGCATCGAACACGTAAAATCGTGAATAACAGGGTCCGTACCGCGCCGTGTCATGTGGATGTGTGACACACAGTTTAAAATATTTCTATTTCTCTCGCACGTCGTTAAAAATATATTGATATTTCGGTACGTTCAATATTTCGTTTTTAACGAAATGTCACTTTTCTTTTATTGTCAGCCGGTAAGTTTAAAGTTTCTGCAGGAATTATTTTCGTTACGGCATTGATTAAAATCGAAATTCCCGAATACATCGGGGCGATACGATTGGGGAAATAGAGATCTCAAATGCGAAATGCATGATCTTGAAATGCCGGAGCTCTTTTCTCTCACCAGGCGGCTGCTCTTAACGCTTGCAACGGGCGCTTGATAAAGCACCTATGTATTTTACCCTAACACGTGTATCGACTTTCGCGCGAGATAATGGAGAATGGAAGTCGAGAAACAACAGCGAGCGTTTTCGAACGTAACCGTTTCATTTAATTGCCTCCATTCCGTTTAACGATCGATACGAGTCGGTGTGATGTTTTGAGTGGCTACTCAGCTGGCTCCTCAGCGAAATTGTTTTCGTGGCATAAATTGCAATGGCTATCATCTAATCGCCGATATTAATGGGCAAACAGCAACGAGTTCTTTCTCACGCAAGACAGTTTCTCGCTATTAACACTTGTCCCCGAATGAAAAGGTCTCGATAAAGAGTGCATCTAAGGATCGTAAAATACTTGTGAACGGGTTTTTGTTAAGTGTGCACTTCACATGGTGTCTAGCGATCCTTGAATGTTCTGAAATTTAATGTCTTCTGGAAAACTCTTGAAAAAATCCTGGTATTTTAGGACTGACCTGGATTTTTTGTTATTTTCTTTTCGTTCTAAAAAAATCAAATCTATGATCCATTTTGTTCGCAATGCGGTAAAGAAGCGATTATAAAGGAAAAAGAGGAATGCGTGATATAAAGAGGCAAAGAAACGCGATAAACTTGTGGAAAAATTAGAAAACAAGAAGAAAGTAATTTTAATGAAGCTTCAAAAGCAAGTGCGGACATTGAAAATCAAATTGATAATTTAATAAAGCGGCAATAAATCTATAATTTTTAATTTAAAATTTTAATTTTAAATATGCCATAAAGCAAGTTATTAATAGGAAATTTAAATTTTGTGTGTCAATTTATAAAATAGAATATAACAGAGCAATTATCACTGGTATTGAATATTTGATATTTTTATAAATAATATTGTTCCAAACTTGTTTGCGTTTTTTAATTCACTCGTCATATAGAATCCTAATTTGAATATAAAACATAATCAACGAAAATTAAGTAATGAAAATTAATCGACCTGATTTTCATTCTGGAATGTCCTCTTGAATTGGCTAGCCAGATATTCGCTAGACACCATGCTTCAGAATTTCCATATAGTTGAGAGAATCCTGATTTTTTTTTCAATGATTTCTGGAAGCGCAAGGTCATTACTCGTCGTAAATTTTTAATTTCGTATATTATCGCGTGTTATATATAAAATAACTCTCATTTTCGTTAATAACAACTTCTGCATAACTTGTTCGGGGAACTTCTGTTTAAGTTTCTTTATTATTATGGTCAGTGAACTCCGCATCACTCGATTATGTGATGCGCGCGCGGTTGCTGTTATTAACTTCCGAGAACAATAATCGACTGCGTCTCCGCTTCATCTCGTCCGTTATACTTTATCTCTGTGTAACCGATGCTTATCACCGGACATAACAACTTATTCCTCGAAGGCTCATCGTCGTCCATACATCTTGTTATCAGGCCCATTGGGATAACCTGTCATCTGCGAAATTGATCCGCGTATCGATGACGAGGACGCGATGTTTAATCGGTAATACGAGGAGAGAATGTCCTTTATAAGCGACGCGCTCCGCTGGGTCGCCAAATATCTATATCAAGCCGAATTCTTGCTCCCTTTTTTTTTCTTCACGACCGACGATATTGTTTCCATCCACGACGTGCAAAGAATGTTAGCAAGTTTTCTTTGACGACTTCGCCGTGAGCACTTTTACGCGCTTTTACGGTGAAAGAGAAACGGATCAGCAAAGAAATACTCCGCGAGTCCAGTTCTTTCACAAACTTTTCTATTCAAGATTTATCTGATACGTCTTCTGAGCCGTGTATGATTTGTTGTAAAGCTAGGTTTTATTTGAATTATAATTTAAATATCTCTCTCGTGGAGCTTCATTTGCACGTTAAATTTACCTTAAAAACGATATAAATTTTACGCGGGCAGTGCATTTACGTGACAGTCGACTAAAAGGGAACGTTTTGCCGCGATATTGCGCGGATTAAAGTTTCTCATATTCCGCGCTATTATGCAAAACTGCTCTTACGTTTCTTCTGTCAGGCTAATTGAAGAGACAGTGTCTATAAAACAATACAGCACTTCTTATTAAAGCACTTCTTATTAAATTCATTACACGTTCATCGTGAAAGTGAAAGTCGCTGATATTTTTTTGCTTTAAGGATGTATGAGTCATTATCTCAAAACATTATAAAACCATAAATATTTTAGAGAATATTTTAGTATTACGTTTGAGTATCTGTGTAAAATTTGAGTACAATTCACTTATTGATTTAAGTTATTTAATTTTTTGTTTACTCTTGAGTCTTATGTAAAATCGCGTTTTGTAATACTTATTTCCAAATTTGATGGGGAAGTAGCATTACCAATTAAATCAAATTTTTACATATATTCTAATAAAACACTAATAAATATTATATTCGTAATAAAAATTCATTTAGATCCACTTACTCGTTTCAAAATTATTTATTTAAAACTGCAGCAAAATATAGTAATTTTCGCTGCAAAAATCATTATAAATCAATTTTTTCATTGTTTTTTTTGCAAGGTAGTTTCAGGGTTAAAATTCGGGCATTTGCGATAAAAACTTTTTATTGTTGATGAGGAAGAAAAGAATAAATCTAGTAAAGCCTTCAGCCTTCAGTTTTTAAATTTCGATAACTTTTAGTTCGTATTGTATAGCCAAAACATCCTGAAGTATAAGCATATAAAAAATAAGTGTCTGAGCTGAGATTCAATAATTTTTATAGGAACACAAGAAAAATATCGAAGTACATTTCATAATTGTTACCGAGATGACCGAGATCACGATTAATGAGAATTTTTCCAAATTGGATATCTTTTCCCTCTCAAATAAACAGCTCGTATTTTACAAAATCTACACGTTATTGCGATCCCCGTAACATATGTCAAGCGGGGATATTCAAGGAGCGCGACTTATTACAGATGGATGGAATTTTACTCAAGTTTCGTAGACGCCTGTCCTCCGTTTCTCTGACGCCTGTCGTAAATTTCCCGGTCGCTGGGGATCTTCGTTAGGGATTTAGCGGGTAACGCGGGTCGAATTTCGGAACTGTTCGACGCGCCAAATTTTGAAGTGCCAAGACAAAGAGAACGAAGTTACAAGGCGCATAAATATTGTAATCCGGCCGATATATTGCAACGACATGCATATTCACATACTCCAAATCCAGTACGCGTGAAATAACGCTTGCCGATTGCATATTTCCCGGACGGACGGAGTGACACAATTCTGATACTGAATTTCTTTATCATGCAAGGACGAAAATTTCACGTTCATGCTCGAAAGCTGAGATTTGTCGCTTGTACCCTTTAATTACTGGAAGGAAGCGAAAAAAGGAGGAATTATCCGGCGTTACATACCTATAGTGGCGAAATTGCGCGCGTTCTCTCTCTCTTAAGGCAACTGCCATTTAAACTCAGTTTCGTGCATAGCGTCCTATTCAAGTAATAATTTCGCATTCAGGCAATTAGCCGCGCTCTGCTAAAATAATATGCGCAATTAAGTAAGGATGAACCTCTTTAGAGTTGGAGGTACTCCCGTTTAGAAAATAATGTCGACGCAGCGAGATTTATCGTCTCCTACGCGACGCGACTTCCGCATGCGCGGGATTATTCCAATTACAACGTTGTAATTCGGCTATCTTTAACATTTATGAGGTGTAGTAATAATTCACTATTCGTCGCATGTCTACGTACATTAACCTGCGCTTGCGGATACAATAGAATAATACGATGAGCGGCAATAAATAATAGGCCCGTAAGCGTAAATAATTTAGAGCGCAATAAGCGCGTGCACTAGAATGGTGATCAGACAACAGAAACATGCATTTATCGAAATAATTTATACGTATATAATGCGATAACATGGCATGCTTTATGTGCTATAGCAATGATATTACTTCGTGTCAAGCTATGCATTGAAGGTTGACATTACATTGTGATTGCGCATTGAACCAATTTGGCACTGACCAATAAGGATAAAACTGATTAAGCTCCGATAATCGAATCTTAATCTGCCGTAACTCACTCATAATACAAATTTAACGCACAATCTGAAACGGACTATAAATTACTGATTTTAGAGATTCTTGACTTGTCTTCTCTTATTGCACATGTTTCTTATTAAAAGACAAAGAATATTAGTAATGAATGATTGTTGAGTTTCAGTAGTTTAAATATGAAAATATTGATTTGCTTAATTTTTTGAAGCACATATATGTGTCATCTTTTCAAAATAAAATAGATTATCTTTTTTATTCCGATTTCTGTGCAACTTTACGCCCGGTAGGACTTTGAATCCAAATTTGAAGTTAAAATTTCAAAAGTTACGGTTGACTTAATACAGCAGTACAAAATCAGACAAATTTGTGTAAAGTGTACTATAATAAAAAATTTCTCCGAAACACGTTATATCCCATACAGTATCGATTGTTGCAGAAAGTTTTCAGAAAGGTTTCGACAATTTCATATGCAACAAATGTAAAATGTCATATAAAATATTTCTAAAATCTATCACATACAGTAAATTTGAAAACATATCTAAGCTGAACAAAAAGTCATCATGACATCAAAATGATTTCAAAATGATTATTAAAAGTCATTTTTCGATCAATATTCATTTTTATCATTTTGATCGTTGTTGTTATGTTATGCACATGTAATATCATTGTTTTATGTATATTATATATTCTTTTTATTATCTATATTTCAAAAGTGATACTTAAATTTATTATATATGTAGAGAACTGCGGCCAGTAATATTTAAAAAAGATTTCAGCCATTTCAGTAACTTTTTGATAATATTCCAGAAAAATTGTAGATTTTTTCAATAACCTTTTAACAACTTTTCTACAAGGTTTCAAGTACAAGAATCGCAGATATTTTGCCATTCCAAAGCTATTTCAGAAATGTTGCCGACATATTTCGCAACTTTTATAAAATGTTTCACTTTTCAGTTGAAATATTTTTGAAATATCTCTGAAAAATTTTGCAGTTGTATGAGATTGAAACTTGATATCCAGGAGTTTTTAGAATAGCTGATTTCAAATCTGAAATCAAAATTTACAAAAAATTTTAAAATACAAGAAAGCGGATCAAAAATCGTAAAAAGTTAAATTAGTTCTTGATATCTGAAGTTTTTAGCAGTGCGGATTTCAAATCCAAAATAAAAATTTACTTTTAATTTTAAAAATATTAGATAACGAATAAAAATCGTAAATGTATTTTTGTGTAATTTTCCTTTTTTATATTTTTGCGCGACAACACGCATTTGCATGTTAATTTCTCCATATTTGTAGTCAGCGACTCCAAAAATTCTTGTGTACCAAGTTTCAAGAAATTCATCTGTAAAGAAAAATGTATACTTCAAAGGATTAATGTATGATTTGTAAATAGCCATTGATGTGTATGCGAATTATCAGCCACGATGACTTTTCAAGTACTCTCTAGTTGATACTACTCGCGCGTGCCGGCATGATGCTCTTCGCGTGATAACATCTTTTGCATAAAGACAATAGCCGAGCTCCATCCCAGCGGAGAATCTGTTTCTCTCGGTGCGTCGGCGCAAATTGGTTTCCTCGAAGAAGTAATTTCAAGCGGTAAAGTGGACCGATGTCCCCACGGAACACAGTACCTAATGAAGTGTACGCGGGGAAAACAAGTCACAACAGGGGTTAGCTAAAAAGAGTGAAAGCTATAGTGGGAAACAGGCAACGGCATCGCGGATAACGAACCAGCCGTGAATTCCTTTGTCGGTAAGAAACGACTTGCTGATTTTCGCCACACCGCCACGTTCCTCTTGTCGCCACCCTTAAAGTGTGTGGAGAGCACGCCCCCAAAGTGGTGTGTCCGAGAGACGTCTTTTCTAGGGCCACTACGCCGCAATATCTGCCTCACATATTTGGAGCACATGCAAACGCGAGTTCGATCGCCGCGCCCCACACACACACTTATATATATACACACACACACATACACATATTCGGAACAGTTACTCTCGAGGGCGACCATAGCCGAGGAAACCGAGAAATATTTTTCCTGAACGTGACAGCTCGGGTATCCGGGGCTGATCGTTTGGTGCTTGTGTAGCGGTTCTTCGTCAGCTGTGCACCTCCGTCGTCTGCGCTTCCTCGCTTCTGCTTTCCATATCGCTCGTCTGGATCACCAATACGCTAAAGTTACATGCACCCTTACTTTCGTTTAGGTCGAAGTGGTGAACTATCTCTTTCGTGAAGAAAAGGAGATTGCGATATCGTTCAGAACATTTATCAGAAAAAAGACAGAGGGTAAACTTCTATGCGTTAAACAAAATAATTTCGCAACTTGTCATCAAAACGATAATTAAGGTATTGTTTTTTATAGAGCACATAATATCTAATTGACAATATTTGTAATTTAATTAGCATCTGTCTACACAGAGAGAATTTTCTCCTAGAATGATAAGTCATGGGACAACACAATATTTCGAACAATTTTATGTAATTTTCTCTGATTTAATAATATTTATCACAATACAATATAAAATATGTTTAGTTAATTTTACCATCTGCTTGGTAATTTTTAGTATGCAGTTTAAAACGTCTTTCTTTGTATGTTTCACAAATTCCAATCATTATCGATAATATTTGATATTGTTGCCAGATTTGGTCCCAAGTTTATCACTAAAACATGAGAAAAAAAATGTTTATTTTGGATTTCTTGCATCTAGTAAGAAATAATAGACTGCTGAATATCTAATATCCATTGCTGGAAAAAGATCGTCAGAATCAGCAAATCGAATAAAAAAGTGTCATTTAATACATTTTTACAATGTTTCAAAGAATATCTATGATCAGCGTTGAGGATTGTATTTATGGAACATTATAATCCTCTTTTATTTTAGTTACATTTAGATACTGTTCAGAAATATAAGAAATATTCTCTTTTAAGCATTGGTAAAATGAACAATATGACATTTTTTTTCGATTTACTGATTCTGGCGGTTTTTTTCAGAAACTGATATTAAATATTCAACAGTCTATCGATATAGTTTCCTCTTGATATACGATTCATTACTAAATGCAAAAGAGTCCAAAATCCTCTATAAGAATGGGCAAGGTTCTTTGTGGCAAATTTTGCGATAAAATTTAACAAAAAATTCTCTCCTTGTTGATATAAAAAGTTGAAAAACGATTTAAATAACATTTTAAATATGGAATAGGCAACATCGTTCAGGTACCGTTGTTATGATTGCCTACGTACGTACGCCTACGTTCGAGCATGTTCGCGAAAATTTTTCTTCGCGAATGGCTTGGAGCTGTTCAGACCGGTCTCTAAACAAAAATGTGCGCCACGCGTGACTCAGCGTCGAAAGAACGGGACGATGTTGAGACGACGTAGCGGAAATAGCCAACAGACGTTGAATCATTACCTAGTAATCAAGACTTGAGAGACTCGAGAGTATGAACGTGATAAACATGCTATTTCTAGATTAGTTGATTGCCGCTTATTACGCACAAGTTCGCGATAATTGTTCTTCTGCACGCTACCGCCTGCCGCCGATCTTCTTCGTCACCTCCTCCTCCTCCTCCTCTTCCTCCTCCTTCGTGCATCCGTTCGGCATTTTTCCAGCTGCGAACCTCACGAACGCACATATGGAGACCGCATTGCAGATTGGAATGCCGTGAAGAAAAAGCACGCTCTAAATGTACTCGAGTGCGCGATTTCGATTCTCTCACCCATTTCTCTTAATCGTACAAATGCACGACGACTCTGCCAGGCATCCCCTCACCATTTGTCATCTTGCCGGAACTGTCTGCCGACGGAAAATATCGTGCATTCTTAACCATGGAAGTTTCTCTTAATGCTTAATTACTTTGTGCTCTCAGACATTTACGAAAACTCCCTAAAAGAACAGATATATCACCGAGATTAGTTTGACGTTGGAAGAGAATTTATAATGAAAGAAATGGATAAATATAAGTATACAAAGATGCTCTTGACCTGTTAACGTTTATATGTGATATAAAACTGTTTACTTAGAAGATTATTTATCTATAGTACAATCGATACATTCCTCGTAATCTTCTAGATAGTGAGCTATAAATATCCCTTTTTACGCTCGTTGTTATTGATTCGTAAAAAGGAATGTTTACTGGCGCGTACAAACATTATAAATAGATAAACGAAAAATTGTGTACGATCACAGTAAATCATCGCAACGCATTGGTTTGTGCCACCATCGTACCGCTGTAGGTCGTTAATCATCATATGCCCACGATATTGCTCGAATTTTCCGTTTTTAAAAAGTACGAAAGAAAGGGAGGGTGAGAGAGAGGAAGCGCTTGCTTCTGGATATCTACAATTCCTTCTTAATTATAAAACGCCAGCCCGTTTCTCTCAGTGAGTCGCTCGTTTACACCGGTCGAAGCTGTGAGCAAGTTCCGAACTGGGAGTTATGCACCATTTTCTGGTGCCAGTAGGACCGTAATTTTCTTTCCTCCCCCTTTTACGCTTACTCGTTCAGCATATCGGACGTCGAAGTTTTAATGAATTGGAAGAAAGAGTTTACAAAGCCGTAAGATTAATACCGTTGTCTTGAATTTTAAAGCGGACGGTGACGTAACAGCTTCCATCATTTGTAGCTGTTTCCAGGATCGCAAAGTGGTAACTTCCTCGATTTACCACCGTATAGTTAATTTTGATGAATATTCAAAGACCACTTACTAAATAGATCGCCCATTCGATACCGATACTTGGAAGATCTGGGGATTTTCCAAAATTTTCAAGATATATAAAATATATAAGATAGAATGATTCTTTCCTTTATTGAATCATACCATTTAGTATATGTCTTTAACTTCTCTAAAAGCAAATGTTTAGTGAGAAAAATTTATCATTATTTATCTTAACACTGATATGGGAACCGTACGAAGTTGACATACGAATTTCGTGAAAAAAAAATCTGCGTCTAGGTCTGCTTAAACTGAAACACATGTGACAGGTCTAATTTTTTGCTAGCCCATTTGAAGGCAAATTAGAGGATTGAAAGGTAACGCGCTCGTAGTAGGTCCACTGTATTGTCGACCTTTTTTATTTTATTGGTTGAGCAGAATAGGTTGTAATGTATGTAAAACACGAACTACAAAGATTATTATTATTAATTCGTATGTTACATATATTACAACTTATTCTGCTCAATCAATAAAATAGAAAAGGTCAACAAATATAGTAGACCTACTACGCGCGCGCTAACTTTCAATCCTCCAATTTTGTCTTCAAATGGGTTAGCGAAAAATTAGACCTGTCACATGTATTTCAGTTTAAGTATATCTAGACGCGGATATTTTTTTTTCACGAAATTTGTGTGTTAATTTCGTACGGTTCCCATGTACATCACTGATGAAATAACAGTTTTGAATATTCATTACAGAAGATATTTTTTGCAACTGATAAGTCAATTTCCGGTTCCTTAAATATTGAACATCTTGTTAGTTATAGTCATAACTTAAACGTGAGCTTTCAATAAATACTACATTTTTAGTTTCCTCCTATTTTCAGAACTTGATTTTGTATTATTGCAGAACTGTAACCGCAAAAGCATAACCGATGTATCCACACCGTTCTTGTTTATTTTGTGTCCGATAATTTCAATCATGGACAGGCTGTGTGTAGCTTTGGGGATGCACTCCAATCACCTATATTCTCCTTGAGTGTAGCATTTCGTACGGAAGAGGAGGAGGAGAGGGAAGCAGCTGCCTCTGTGCATTTCTAGTAATCCCGCAAGGACGGACCGTGTACAAACCCCGAGATCAGTAGCGTGTACACGTTCGTGAGTTACGGAGCACGCGATAATTGACTTACATTACAATGCAAATTACCGCCGTCACGTCACAGTGTAAAATACCATTCCAATTCTTACGCTAGCTACTTTTCATGCATTCAACTGCAGCCGTTGCAATTAAGGCAGTGCAAGAGGGGGTCTCGCGTCCAGATTCCGCGCATTGCAAGTTTCCGAGCTTTTTCATTGAAAATAACAGTCTCGTTACCTCACCCGCTAAATCGTACATTTAATGAAATGCACTGATGCCGGGATTATCGATGAAAAACGCGCACGATATTGCGTGTGTAAGTGTGAACGATGATTTATCGTTGACGCTGGCGTTTACTCGCAGCTGCGTCATATTCGAGTGTTTTAATTGGCTCGCGTGCCTAATGTACAATCATGCCAAATTTTACGCCGCTTTAGCCGCCTATCTGCTTCCAGATTTTCCTTTCTTACGTACCGGTCCCGTGCAAGCACGTGATCTACCTGAAAATGAGCTCCTCGGCATACTGACCGCTGAAAAATATCGGCTCACTTAGTGAGCCTTAAACGTTCCTTCGGCTTTCCACCACCACCATCACCACCACCATCACCACCACCATGGTCGATACAATTAAACCCAGCCACGGTAGATCCGCCGCACCGCCGTGAAATAAACTCTTTGGCAATAGGTCGGTAAATCGCTTTTGCTCCATTTTTTCCCCGCCATTATATAGAAGCCCGAGGCGAAAGGGCGAATAAATTCAAAGTCCCGAGCGTTTTCGCATTCGTTAAAAATTCTATACACATATCGGCGATTAACACCTGCAATAATATACGAGAATTTTGCAAGCATGAAATAATGCAAAAGGGATATCGGATCCCAGGAGAAATCTTTGCATGCATCGTTAATGATCCGTGTCTGTTGTGCTTTACCTGCCGGAAAGTTAGGTGCGCTTTCAGCCTGACATTGCGTCTCGAGTTCGTGGATACGGAGAATCTTGCGGTATATCTGCCGAGTAATATTTTATGTGACCCCGCTAGGAAATCACGGACGAGTTGAAGGCAATTTTCTTCGCGTAGTGCTGCAATTTTATTTTCTGATTGACGTGAATTCTCCTTTTCATGAAAACTAATATGGTAATCTTGATTCTTAAACCATGAGTAGAGACAGGAGGAAGTACCTAAGGATGTATGTGTGGTATCTCGGAGTATTATCAAAAATTTTTTAATTTTATAGATTGTTTTATTATTACGTTTAAATGTTTCTATAAAATTTCAGCATAATTCTCTTATTTCATTTTTTGTTTGCTCTTGATTCTTATGCAAAATCGCGTCTTGTAGCATTAAATTAAATAAATCAAATTAAATATTAAATCAAATTTTTTACATCTATCAATAAAAACTGATAAATATTCGTGCAAAAGTTTATTTGGATTCATTTACTCGTTTAAAAGTTTTTACCGAAAACTGTTGCGAAATAGAGTCATTTTCACTACATAAGCCAATACAAATCAATTTTTTTTATTGTTTTCTTTTTTTTAGCTGGTTTCAGAGCCAAAATTTGTGTATTTACAATCAAAAATTGTTTTCATTGATTAGGAAAAGAGAATAAAAAGATTGCAGTTTTAAATCCCAATAGCTTCTAACTAATATTGTAGATCCAAAACATCCTAAAGAGTAGTCTTGTCATTTATTTAATAAATTTACAATCAATATTTATTACAAACAATATTAATTTCTTATAAGAGCAATTTCCTAATAACAGACGATATATCACGCAGCTTTTGCACACTTCCTCTTAAATATTTTATTCCTTTGATGTAGAATGGTAATTATAATTTTTGTTATACATATCCGAGAAAAGTTAGTGAATCAAGGAAAAATGCATAATAAAATCCTATTTCTATATTCGCGTCAATTAATACCTCCATTTATTTGTAGTTGTAGCATATATTATTCTAAGTAAGCAGAGACTATGTTCTGCAATCTTCAACTTTACAATTTCCAAGTTTCGGTCTTACAATAGTGTTTCCGACGTACTATAATTCATTACCACGCTAGCCGTAATTTCCCTGAGTCTTAGCGTGAAATACGGAGTAACAAAAACTGTAACTTTGTACGTTAGTATTCTGCCGCACCGGAAATCATTATATAGCTTTTAACAATAAGATAGAATTTCTCGTAACAAAAATCTTTTCTGAAAATTTCGAAAAATTCGCAACTCCGATTCACATTTATAATTTGAGATCTTTTTAATAATAACATTCGGGTTTAATACCAGTTATCAAGTGAACTAATTAGCTGGCCAATTTGTGCTTGGAGTTAATAAAATAGCTTCTTCTATGATCAGTAGTCGTTTAGAGTTGAATAAGTTGTCGACATACAAAGCACTTGTGTTGTCTAGTTTCCCGTTTGCATCAAAAACACCGTTAAATGTCTCGTAAACATTCGATAACAGCATCGAGTGGCACCGAATGACAATATCACTAGGGACAGGATAGAGCAGGTACCGGCCAGTACAACGTAATGGTGAAGAGGCAAACTGCGTGCGTTACGCTCGTTTGCCTTGAACTACATCGCACCGGCAGGTTCGCAAATGTTTTGCACCAGCGTAAAATTAGGATCGTCATGCTCACACATTGTAAGTGTAAATAAATTGAAACAAATTTTCTGCATGAGAAACACGATAAAAGCACTCCATTCGCTCGTTGGAGTAAGCAAGCAGTTGATTGGGAAGCGTTAATTAATTCCTGACGATATTCAACATTTGGTCGGGCGCCAGCACGCGCAAAACAATTCGTATTTTCGTGCACTTTTCAATCAGCATCGATTTGTTATATAGTCTGTCTGACAGTTAAATTACTTATTAAGCAAGTTGCGATAAAGCTGAAATACCATAGTGTACGAGAAAATGCTTTCTCTTGATAAATTTAAAACGATTTACTCCGATTAGCTCTACATAGAGAGAACAAAGTAATGTAAACTCCTAGGAAATAATATTTGTTTTATTAATAAGAGATTAGAAGACTATTTGTTTTATTAATACACAGAAAGAAAAAATTGTAGTGGTGGCAACTATAAGGGGACAACCATACAAATTTTGT
>QKQZ01049833.1:0-13300 GCA_003595255.1 Solenopsis fugax
GAGAGAGAGAGAAAGAGAGCCGGACAGGAGCTGCCGACGTGTCGGATCCGTACACAAGTTTCCGCGATTCCGATCGGCGCGGCGCGACCGTGAGCAGACGGCACCATCACGTCCCGATGTAATTCATCTTCCCAGGGCTGGCTGGCTGGTTGGCCGGTCGGCTGGCCGGCAAAACGTTCCGGACAGCGTATCCAGACCGCGTTCTTGCGCTCTGGTACAAACGAGGCGCGAGTTCATCTCGCCGCCACCGCTGCCACTATTGCCGCGATGCTACATCATCTTTTGCCGCGAGCTCCCCAGTGCAAGCTGTCAGCCGCCGGGAGCCATCTCCTCCCGAGGCCGGTAAAAGGAAAGCGAGTTACCGAGAAAGCTCGATGAATAGTCTTTCGTACTACGTGGATGACAGCCGCGTCGAGTATAACCGAGTCGGATCGGTCACATCGATGAAAAGGATTGTGTTGATGTATATAGAAACGAGGTATAGTACGACCAATGTCGTATTCAAACTTGAGGCAAAATTACGATTAAAATGAAAGAAAGATCCTAAATCTGCATACGCGAGGTGCAATCAGAAAAAGAGAGAAAGAGAGAGAGAGAGAGAGAGAATGAGATTGATATCAGGAAAAAGGAACTGTATTCCTGAAATATTTTTCAGTAGACTTTTGTTTGGATCTGGTATGATGTTTTATTTTTCTATTATTTTTAATTTGAAGAATGATATTGGTTATTTCAAGATATTGAAGCACAGTAAATTTATTATATCGATTTATAATTAAACCATGACTTGAGATTGTATTAAACCGAATTAAATGGAATTCGCATTGCTGTGAATGAGGCACGAATTCATCATTTTCCCACAATAAGCTGTCAGCAGGGTGATATCTTTATTTAGAATTCATTAAAGAGAAGTGAGACTGCAGTTCGCTGAATGGACTTTCATGTGGCGTTGATAGTATCGCGTCTAACGCGATCAGATCGATAATAACAAGTGTAAGAAAAAAAGAAGATAATTTTTTATAGCATTGTATTAAATTATGTATTAAATAAAATGCAAGAACACGCGAACATTTTGTAGAATATGTTTAATATCAATATTAATTTTATGTCCCGTTTGGTCTGATCATAGCGCGATTATTTCTACTTATTCCCCGAGGCGGTCTGGTTACGGCCGTTTCTACTTACATCCTATACAGTCTGATCATAACGTGGTCCTTACTACTTGTAAAACTTTATATAGGAGTGAAAATTTGAAAATTAAATTTCCAGACAGCTGTACAATTACTAAATTAAAAACTAAATTAAAAAAAAATTTTTTTTTAAATTAATTTTTATTTTAATAATTGTAAAGCTGTCTGAAAATTTAATTCAAAGGCGTACAAGTTGAAAATTTGAATTAGATTTGCAGACAACTATATAACTACTAAAATAAAGACTCAATTTTTCTGAAATTTTTCTTAAAAAAGTTTAGTTTTTATTTTAATTGTACATTTGCCTGCAAATTTAATTCAAATTTTTAACACTCGTATGCACTTCATAAGTAGTAGGGATCGTGTTATGATCAGACAGTACTGTAAGTAGAAAGGACCGTAATCAGATCAACTTGGGAATAAGTAGAAATGACCACGCTATGATCAGACCAAACTAACAGACTTAAATTAATATTAATAACCTTAAAAAAAATGCGATTTATATTTTACTAATCTTAAAAAAATGTGATTTGTATCTCTAAAAACAAGGGCAATCTTTAAAATAGCTCTTTCACGTATTTATGTATCTATGTAAATAATGACATTGATTGATTTAATTTATACTCCGCAAGAATCTAAATGAAGACTAGTCTATATTTAAGATTTATATTTTAGTAATGTATCGAAAGTTGTGGATTAATTCACGCGCGGATTGTAAAATTCAATCAACGCTGCATAATTACGGTAGCTTCTATCAACAGCGATTAAGTGCACGAACAGCCTCGATAGAATCGATTGCAAGCGGAACGCATTTGCCGCATCCTTCTGTCGATACCAATGAGACAGGAGCTTGTTTGTTGAATCTGAGGATACATCATTTTCTCTAGAATCCTCGATACTGCTGTAGATTCGCCTATCGGCATTCTCCGTTGGAAACGAGATCTCGCTAGAGTGATAGAGAGAAACAGAGAGAGAGAGAGAGAGAGAGAGAGAACGGAAAGACGTTGAATAGCAAATCGACACAATAATGCCTGGATATTTCTTGCATATACATGGAATTATGTTTTACCTCAATAAAGCACTTTTGATTTATTTGCTTGCTTGTAGCGATGTCAAACATGTGCATTTCATACACGTTACTTCATTTTCAGGATATTACATCTAAAAACTCGCGAGAGCAAGTGTTCTGTAAAATTACCGATACAATTTAAAATTATCTAATAGAAAGTCTCTGAAAGCAGATATAAAAGGTTTATTAAAAATAGCAATCTTTAATTAACGTGCAATCGAGATCAAAGAATTCCTTCGCTACGTTGTTAAGAAATAATTAAACACAAGTGCAACGTATGTACAGCATAACAAATTAAATGTCAATATTTGTGTACTTATCTCTTCTCTCACTTTTTCTCTCTCGCTCTCTCAACAAAAAAAAATATTGTATTTCTGATAACAAATGCGATATCGGTAAAACGCGAGTAAGTTCAAAGCCTATTTCGTGCCATGTTACGTTATCTGCTTTTGAGATCTCCACTGGTCTTCGATTTTCTCTCTCGCTTTCGTATTTCTGGTCTCCTCGCTATTGAGGATCGAATGTTTCAAAGAATGCAATCCACCAGATTGTACTTCAATATTCCACAAATGATGTTCACGATTCACCGGCCTCTCCTCCCGTATACGAGCCGGAACAACGTACGATACCATTTGCCAGATGTAATAGACATACACGTGAGGTCAATCTTCGCGAATAGTAAAATAAATCCTGGCGGATACGACGGTTTTTAGATACGATAACATTGAGATGTATGTTTTAAAAATGTCATAAGATCACTTTGAAAGATTTTGCTAAATGTGCGCGAAAACGTTTTACTAAAACATTTTTTATCAATTTAGTTATCAGGCTTACGTGTTATATATTTGTTACTTACTTTTTAAAAAAAAGCATAAGATCGGGATTTTTTTTTAATCATGCTAAAATCCGTGCATTCCGTGCAGATTATGCCTGCATTTCATTGAAATTCATAATGTTTTAAAAATTAAACTTGCGTCGCTTTTAAAATAAGCGAATCAATTAAACATTTGCGAAATATTCAGCGTATAATCATATACGCGTAAAATCAAAGCTAAAAAAGAGAAGACGTGAAATCCCCCGGAAGCGTTGTCGGCGCGCAATTTTTTGTTAATTTTCGCTACACGTGCTATCGTTGATCGGCGGTAATCCCCATCAACAAAAACGAGCTTGTAGTATCGGGAAATAAAAATGTAAATCCTTTTCGAGGACATTCTCGATATCGCGTGCAAACTTTTCCCGGTTTAGCTAACGAGGATTTTAAATTTCATGAACTTGTGTCGTTCATCGATATCATTGTAATAATCTAAAGCGTAACATATAGCACGAAAACCACGAGTGTCGCATGTATTCGTACATGCAAATATTAAAAACGATGAAACTCTCAATTTTATCAGAAACTTAAATACGTAGCTTCGATAAGATTAAAAATTTTTTTAAAATCAAATCGAAAATATATATGTAATCAATATAATCTTGTAAAATATCATTTTAATTTATATATTTTTTATATTTATATTTAGGTAACAATAATTATAATTATTGTTATTCTATATATTTTTTATATTTATATTTAGGTTAACAATAATTATAATTATATTCCAAGTTCAGTGATTATTTTCGGTGGGATTTTCAGTTATATAATCCTGAAAATCGTGAACATTTTCGTAAATGCTCAATGAAGCAAATCGGCAATACGGTACACCGTCGCTTAGGTACCGTAGCAACGTCTAAAGCAAACAGAACCATTAAAATGGAGATTCCTTTGTCGAATGCACACATTCGAGAGGCGGCGAACTTGCGCAAGATTTTCGGCACGTCGTACACTCGGCGCGGCCCGGAAAACAAGGTCAGTAGCAACGATAGTTTGACGATAGTTTGAGGATAGTTTCGCGAGCGGGATCACCCCCGACGCGAAACTTTCGGGCGATTCGCTAGCTGGATAATACCCTTCCCTCGCGCTCCTTTATTCCTCTTTCTCTCCTCCCATGGCCATTTTTTAAACTTTCCTCCGCCAGAAGAGCGTGAGTTCCGCCCGCATGTGCGCGCGGTCGTTTGCGCAGAAATTTAAATGATTTAGCTGCCATCCCGAGGGAACACGCCAATTTTTGATGTTCCGGCAGAACTTTCGCCTTGCGAGATATATCTCCCGATGCGGAAGAATAACCGGATAATGGTGGCGCAGAAACGATGCTTACCATCCGATCGTCGTCTAATCCGCTATGAAATTTGGATTTAAGATCCAAGTAAGGTTGGGAACGTTACCTTAAAAAAAGTAACGCGTTACCGTTATCGTTACTTTTTGTAAAAAGTAACTCGTTACTGATTTCATAAAGTAACGCGTTACCATTACCGTTACTTCGAAAACAACTATTCGTTACTTTTCCGTTACTTTTTGTAATGCTGAAATATTGAGTTATTAGATTTTAAAATTATTTAATATATTATTTAATATACAATTTTATATGTAATAATGGGTATTAAAACTTTAAATTCTCTAAATTTATATAGAACATAGCTTTTTTTATATCTATTAAACTTGTCGAATAATTTTTATAATTCTTTATATTAATCTCTTATTTATTTTGTATTATTTTTATACTATACAATTTTTATAGAAATTTAGATTAAACATTGTTTTTAGATTTTAAATCTCAAAATTAAATGCAAATTTTTTCAATAATATATGTATATTTAACAAAAAAAAATGTTAAGTTCTTATACGACAATAAATACGAAGTTTTGAAAAAATCCCGTACGATTTATGTAAAAAAAAACATTATTAGCCAATTGAGTTCGTCAGGGCACTATAACATATTAAAAATTAAAGAAAATTTATTGATGCTTTTTTTCATTCAAATCGTGTAATATCCTTTAATTGTAGAACAATGAGAAAAAAACCTATTCATTGCATGATAAGAAAATATTCCATGTATACTCAAGAATACGATTCTTTCACTGAATCTTATTACATTGCGATTCGTAATCACATTTGAATGATTGTGAGTGATGAGTAATTAAACATCATTGATCATTACAAAAAAATCAACTTTAAAATAATTTAATGATTAATCATATTTTTAAGAACATTTTCAAATTGTATGTATATTGCGCATTATTTTGATTTTGTAAAATTTATTTGGTTTGGATAGAAATATTCATTCGGAATATTTATATGCAATTAAGACTCTAATGCGCGATCAGCGCGCGATCTATTGAATAGATAATAAGGAACTAAAGTAACGATAAAGTAACGGATAAATTCGTTACCGTTATTGTAAAAATGTAACGACGTTACCATTACCGTTACAGACATAAAAAAGTAACGCTCGTTACCGTAAAAAAATAACGAAAACAGTAACGGCGTTACAAGTAACGCGTTACTTCCCAACCCTGGATCCAAGTATGTACGTTTATACTAAAAAATACCTAATCACTATAATAATCTTGAGATCTTCTCAGGATTAATTTTACAACTTGCAAAATTTGCGTGTCTGTTGACACATGAAAGCTTAAAGGATTTCGATTTTGATTTCCTTCTATCCCTCTTTGAATTTAATTATTATTCCCTACGTTGCTCTCTCGTGCTTTGGAAAAGCCCTTTCCCGCGGATCGGCATGACGTGCAAATTTTATATATAAAATTTCACAAAAGAGGAGAGTTAAACGCACGTAGCATATATAATATATGGAAGGACTGGCAGAGGATTATTACAATGCGGAGGCTATCTGTGTTGTGTATCAATGCGGCTATCGCCCTGACGCACACGCACTCAGCAATCCTTGGACAACATTAAACGGCCGCGGCTTTATGGTTTCCGCGGATTGAATATCATGGATGACCGTAACTACATTAATTATCCACGCGATTCATCTAATGGAATGGAAAGCCGTTTTAAGCTGCAACGCATTCCTGCCCTCGAAATTCCCCATTTGTATGCAGCTGCTGTTCCGCATTACCGTTCCCTCGACCGTGTCACATATCGAGATACTGTCGTGGCCGTTCATCGAGAAAGTATATGCAAGAGAGAAAGAGAGGGTGATATGCCATTTAACCGCGGACGTTCAAGCTCGTCTATATTTGAGCGCATTAAAATAGCGTTAACGCAGGCACGCGCTAATATAGTAAAAGTGAGCATTAGATTCGTCATCCTTCAAAATAAAATAAAATCTAGTCTATTTCTCGCATCCTTCGTATTCCTTCACATGATTTCTAATTCATTAAAATTTTCAATTTTCAATTTTACAAGATAATCGCTAACAATTTGAGTGTCTTGTCACAACAATCGATTAGTCGCTTGTTTATTCAACCCAACATCAACTTTAGTTTAATTCACTGCAAATTAAACAGAATTACATAAACTAAGAAAAGTCGAGAAATAATAAAAATAACACTAGTTTACAAAAAAAAACTTTTTTAATTATTTTGAACTAGACAAGGTGTTTCTTATAAATTTTTGCAAAAAACTACATTGTATGCAATTTTCACTAATTATAAGGTTTCTGAAATAATTAAAATTTAATGTCATAGAAAGATTTTTTATATTTGAAATTTTTTTGTAAAAAAAATTTTAAGTTATTTTAAAATTCTGATCAACACACACACAACACAAAAGCCATTGATGTATTTATTCTATATAAAATGCATTTTTTTATTTCAATATCTTGTGTTTTAACCATATTATGAAAGATTTACGCACATACAGAGATTGTTAAGATAACAAATTTTTTACTTATAACGATTAGTCATATAATTTGTAATTTGTATCTATTGACATACAGTATAATTTATCATAATAGATTCTGCTAAATATATATGTATGTATTTATTTAATATATTTATATATATTGTATACAATTTATATGTATATATTTTACATTATATAAAAAATTATAATTATACTATTTTATATACGTTTACCGAAATCTATCGCGATAAATTACACAGTATATGTGTATTCATATCCACAAACTACAAATTATATGATTTTATCACAATAAATGGAAAATTTGTTCGCTATCTGACAAAACTCTATTTAAATTTTTCATTACACGGTTAAAAAAAGTCAAAATTATTTAAAAAATGCATTTTATAGGCGATGAGCATTCAGAATTTTAAGATAATGTTGATTTCTCTTTTACAAAAAAGATTTCAAACATAGCAAAAAAGCCCTTTTTGCATTAAATCTCAATTAATTCAGAAACATGATGTGCTGATGAAATTTGATTTGCAACACCGTTTTTAACATCCAAAAATCTATAAGAGAAACACTTTATCTGGTTCAAAATAATTTTTGACTGTAAACTAATGTAATTTAAGCAAAAAAACTTTTGAATTGTCGATCATGGCTACACGGCTTCGATAAGGAGTATAAATCAATGTGTAACAAGGGAGACGTTGACACGGCGCCGTCGGGAAGGAAACCGCGGGGCCGCGCGTTATTCGTATTTTTATCGCACGGTATTTGCATGTGCTTCGCGTGCGACTTAAGGTGGCCCGTAAATAGAGCCACTTCCCGAGCAGCCGTTCGGTACGTGGGCAGGAAACGATCGAAAGATCGCGCCAAGGTACCCGGTGACGGTGATGGTCTCCACCTCTTCCGCTGTCTCCCCCTCCACCCGACCAGTTGGCAGGAAACCAATGAAAATTTCCAAACAATCTGACTAATCTGCCACGACCCCGCGGGCCGCGATCTTCCGCCTCATAAATCACCGCTCGGCTCCTCTCGAGGGTAGTAAAACCTAACAACGCCCGCCGCCGCGAGTGGCCTGTATTATTCACCAGCCGTTCTTCCCGTCCCCCTCGAATTCCGGACGCTCCTCGCGTCGCGACGCGTATTCAATGCGGTAGCGTGCATGTTGCGACGCTAACGGGACGATCACGGAATCGACGACGCGCTATTAACGATAATCGCGATTTCGAGGCGAAACGAAACGTCGCATTAACGAGAGACGAAAAATTAGGTTGCCTCGCCGCTTGAGCGATGGCACGTCAGATTTTTATCCTGTTTTAACATCGCTCGGAAGGAGTGCACGAGATTATCTCTAAGACGCGCACTGGAGTTTCATCCGTCCGATTTTTCTGCCCTCCGCGAGGAGGGGTGCAAAAGGGCCGCGCGCGTCGCCCCGTCTCTCTCTCTCTCTCTCTCTCTCTCTCTCTCTCTCTCTCTCTCTCTCCCTTTCTCTCCCTTTTCCTCTTCATTCTCCCTCATGCCTGCGCCAAGAGAGCGAGTAGAACCAACAACATCCATTACACGTCCGTATCCGTCCATTAAGCGACGAGTCCATGGACGTCGTTTTGGATGCGCTTAATGGATTCCGCGGGAAGGTTAATTCAACGAAGATGAAAGTGAATGGGGAAGATGAATATCTTCGTGGCGGAACGCGCGGTGCGCGTGATGCGAATTTCACGGTGCATTATCCTTCACAATTTTTTTTTTATCAGTTTTTTATCCGCGAACGCGCGGATCAGCGGGCAAGGTTCTTCAGCCGTTCATCATTCTCGCCGCGAGTCTTTTGTAATTCTCTTGAAAACAGTCGTGTCTAATTAGAAAATAATGAACTGAAGCTTAATACTTAACGCATGCGACGTATTCCGAGTTCGGGGTGAAAAGAACGTAGGGGAAAGTTGCTGAATGCATATCGGTCTCTTAAAACGTACCTATTCAATATAATATTTTTATTTCATATAAGCAGCATTTAGTAAATAAGAAGTAAGTTATATAGACAATAGTTAACAAGTTTCATTTTGTTTTGTGCATTCTATTAGCATTTTTAAAAATAAGGTACATCTGATGTCAATTTTTCATCAACTTATATAGATGACAAAAACGTAATTATGCAATTTTATTTTGAATTGTTTTCTTTTCATAAAAGAAGGCTTGTTGTAGAATATTCTACATTCATTGTATATATATACATATATTTACAATTATTATCAAAATTAAATCGATATTTTTGTAAACTCTATCAAGTTTCTTAATTCGTACCACCATAAATTTTACTATAAAGAAATAACACTAAGATTGATAAGTGATAATATTAAAACTAGTAATTGCTATGAATAAAAATATCAATACGAAAATAAATTCAAGCCAGTTTTATTTTAGTGTTCTTATATTTTCATTATTGTTATTTATTAATTATTGAATATTTGATTACTTTTTCAATAAATTATTAATAAAATAAATATTAATTAATGTTTCTTAATTTTTCAAAGTACTTTAATTTATAAATTCAATATTTTTTAAAATGATACGACTTAAGAGATCACAGGTACGCTTTAGACGACCGATTTTCTAAATCACATCTTTCGCAGCATATTATAGAAAAGCTTATACCAAATTAATTTGTTAATACTGAAAGATTTATCATGTATTATAATAATAAATGACTGAAACATCGAGCTACAATTTCGAACTTTGATTTGCATGTAGAACAGCACCAAATGCGAAAAATAGTAAAAAATAGCTTAAGTGATACGCATTTGGCAGCTCTCTCCTACTTGTTTCTCTTTTTACATTTCCGCCGTGTTCCTCGGCAACTACGAACCGTGGAATCGGGCGACTCCCGTTTTAATCCGACGGTCGGCGGTCCGCTCGAATAATTGCAACAATCACGAGCGCATTCGCGCGTTTAACGTCCGTCTATCATTGCCTTACACGACGATTATACGTCACCGCCGGCCGCGGGAGTTTAACGGCCGTTGTCGCGACGTTCGTTCGTGCGCGACTTTTATCCGTGGAAACTCATCGCGAGGAATAAAGATTCGAAACGGTGGTTTATGGGGTTATTCAAAGTTAACGCGCCATGTAACTCGGCGATCTCGGCGGTTCCCCGTGAAGACGGGTTCGTCGTAAGTACGTTTTAAAAAGCGGCACACGGGAGAGGACGGTATTCCCCGCATTAATACCGGCAGAAGACACATTGACGATGGCAATAAAAAGAATTGAATATAAAGCCGGTTGTATGTATGCGCGGGCATTAGAACCGCGGAGGGAAGGAATTCGAGTTTACGGTCAAATGTAATTATCCTACGCCGCAATAGGACAAGGATACAACGGTGTTATGGGTATTGCAGTCTTTAATTCACCCTCCTCGAGGGGGAATGATTGCTATCGGAGCTGAAAGTAGTAGCTAAATATCGTAAATGAATATCTGCATAATCGTTCGCTTAATTGATTCGTAATTTTTAATTGAAATCGATTTCCAATTGAAAACCGTTTATACTTAAACGGCCAATTTTATCGGTACTTGAAAAGAATGTCAGTAATTTTGAAATGTAATGAAAATCTGGTTCGACAATTCAAAATTGCTGAAAAATAAGGTATCTCAGCCGAGTAAGGCCAATTTGATTTATTTATTTTTTTTTGAATTCTATTTGGGGGGATATTG
This sequence comes from Solenopsis fugax, assembly GCA_003595255.1. Lineage (NCBI taxonomy): Eukaryota > Metazoa > Arthropoda > Insecta > Hymenoptera > Formicidae > Solenopsis > Solenopsis fugax. The sequence continues at coordinate 10,647 of QKQZ01049833.1, forward strand.
AAATTAATTAAATAAAAATAAAATCTTTATTTTAATTACTCATAAAAATATAATAAAATGTTTTCTATGTAGAATATTTGTAATTAAACAAAATTTTTTTAACTCCGACATTAGGCCTTATTATCTTATGAATATAAAAGACCTGAATTAGAAATAAATTGAAAATTACCAACAAACTAAACATTATCTTCTAATCAGTTTTAAAACGATTATTAAACACAAAAACATAAGTTTTTGGGATTTATTCTAATATTAAACATAATTATCTTTAATTTGTTCTTTAATTAATCTTTTAATCTTTGGAAATTTCTTCAGTTATTATAATTTACTGCAATTTTTAATAAATTTTGCAGTAAATTTGTGTAAAAACGGCTTATACCCTCGCTCATAAATTTTTGTTGTTTAAGCAGACGTGTTGTTACCGGTTCTATTTCTCTTGTTTATCTACTTCTTATGACACATCTTTTGAGCACGTACTCTAAGCATATAGTGAATTTTTAAGTTTCAGAAATGGACCTTATTTAGTGTTGGACTTTATTCAGCTTAGGTACCTTATAAAGAAAATGTAGAAAGAGAGGCAAATATATTTTCTATTCTAAAATAATGAGTGGCATATTAATCTATTATTTTATAGTTTACACAGAAAAAACACACGGAAATAACAATTTTGCTGAAATACAGATCTGAAAATAATTATGTTGAATCATTTACAAAATTATATCGTACGTTTAACTTGGCTGTTAGAATGTCAAAATTGTTTGCAGCATTATTAGCGTTCCAGCTTGAACGTCCTACATATTTATTTTTATGGCCAACATAAAATTATTTTCTGATCTGTATCTAGCTAAATTTTTAATGCTGCAGTAAAATTGTACTTTCCATGCAATTTTATTGCAACATCTAAAAATGTAACTAGATATATATTTAGATCGGAAAATAATTTTATGTTAGGCCATCAAAATAATTATATATTAATGGCCTAACATAAAGACGTCCAAACATAATAATGTTGCTGCAAACAATTTTAACATTCTAGTAACCAAGTTAAAAACATACAATATAATTTTTTAAATGATTTGACATAATTATTTTCAGATCTGTATTTCATCAAAATTGCTTTTTCCATGTAGGACTGAATATTACTTTTAACAAAATCGTGGAAAATTTATAACGAAAATGATAAACGATCAAAGAATCTCATTTACATTTGCGATTGATAAATTTATAAAAAGACATTATTACTATAAATTATAATATAAAATCATACGGAAGCTTCAGAATAATAATAAGAAGACGATTTCGTCGTACATCCCGTAGTCGCTCGTACACGACTACTTCCGCTTTAATAACGTCTCGAGCGAAGCCGAAAGACAAATTACTATGGCGCTCGCGTTTTCCGGAAAGTACCTAAGAGCATCTTTCCTGTGTCGAGCGAGCTGAGGTTCCATTCGGCGACGTAGATTAGCGAGGACGTTGCAGCCAGTCGAGTAAGGTTTGCTCTCCCTCTTCCCTCCACCCCGAGTATTATACTTGCAGCCGCGGTAAGAAGTTGCGAATCAACATCTCGTTATCCGGAATTCGAAAACTTTCGCGTCTGCAACCAACCGACCACCTCTCCCCCTTCGCCTACGTTTCTCTCCTCGCGTACTTCCGAGGAGAAGGCTGATTGTTGCGCGACCTTTTGTATAATTTCCGTCTATCTCTCGGGAAGATTGAAGCCTCGCCCTTCAGGGTCGCGACAAAAGTAAGTAGACGAAGTTGCCAGATTCAATTGACGAGCGGGTTGTGTCGGTCGGCGCTAAGGAGCACAACAACAAAGAAAAAAAAGGGTTGAGATAGAGTGAAAGGGGGAAGAGGGAAGAGAAAGATACTTGACAACATCGATAACGAGGCATCGCGAATCTCTCCTTTTCAACCCTTCCTCTCCACTCTTCCTTCTTTCGAGAGCAACGTCTTCAGCTATGTGGACTTACTTTCGGCGAAGGGAGAGCGCGAGGCGATGAATGAAGTCAAAGCCGAGGAAACGCCTCGTTTCCTCAGCTAAGAATACCTTATCGTCGGCGTCTGGGAAAATCTGATCTAAGAAAAGTCGCTAATAATGAAAGTTCCGGCTAAAATAATCCACGAGAATGTCCCGGATACGATGGCTGGCTTATTTTAGAGATCGAGAGAGATCGCAACCCCCAATCGTCTCCTCCAGACGGAAACCGCGAGATTGTTAATTAATCAATGATCGTGGACAAAGGAAGCACCGTAATTCGGACCGGCTGGTTAACACGGAGGTGATACCTCCGTCCGCAAAGCACGCCACTAAATCTCGCTCCGCGCGCGCGATTAATTTTACAGCGCGCGGTGTCATCAAGGGAGTCGAAAACTTCGAGACGACTCCTCGTCTCCTCGTATCCTATTTCGAGAGGGGATCTGGACTAGCGCAGTTTCATCCCTCATCCCACGGCACCCGCTCCTTCTCTTAATACGCGAGCGGTGTACAATTTCGAAACTTAAAGGACGAAGTCAAGGAGGGCTCCGAGCGAATTTGCCTAAGTTCTCCGACTTTGCTTCCTCGCTCGTCCCTCGAATTATTTCGAGCTTCTATCCGCCGGTAAAAGTAATTTTGTTCCCGAACAGAGAGAGAGAGAGAGAGAGAGAGAGAG
>QKQZ01049834.1:0-14780 GCA_003595255.1 Solenopsis fugax
AGAAGTGGCACGATAATTACTACACACCCTATACAATAAACGTATAATTTACTTGCAACAAAATTTACCTTCATGCACAACAATCTATTTGTTTCCATACGTTCATGTAAAGGCGAATGATGTCCTCAGAAGAAGCATACATTTGTATTATCATCTCCGGAAGATAATTCGAATTCGTCGCAATCACATATCGTACACTTGCCGCGAGGATTACCACGACGATCGACACCCATTGCTTGTTGTTAACAATTATGAATATGTAGGAATAAATCAATGACGCGCTCAATCTGTAGATTCTGCGGCACACGTACACACGCGCATAGGAAGGAGAGAGAGATAAGCGGGCGACCGGCGACAACGTAAACAAGTCGAGATGAGTCGAGTCGAGTCGAGTCGCCACACTACCGTCATATTGCGAGTTGCTATGGTTAAGTTAGATTGTCCGCTTTAAACAAATGAATTTGAAGTCATAACCATGACTATGTCTTCTATAATATCCGTTATAACATCCGTTTAAAAATAATCATTACCAGTCCTACTTATATAAAGGATTGTAACATATATAAATAAAGTGTCACACTAAGAATTACAGTAGTCACGCTTAAATAAAATGGACGTGAAAGAAATCCGTTTTAATATTATATATTCCGTTATAAAATATGAGTGTCCTTTATATATAGAGAGGATATGATTTGCAGTGTGTGTTATACATGTATAAAACATTTAGAAATATAATTAATCCAAATAAATGTTTACAAAAATGCATTATTCCTAAATTATAATGTAGAAATATTGCTGTATAAAATATTACACATTTAGTATGGTAACATTTTAAATGGTAACATTTTAAATAAAGAATCAAACAATTTTTCAAATAATTGTAAAATATTTATGTCTCAAAAGATTTATCTAAGTTTTGACAAATATCATTTAAAGATTTTATTTCGACAAAACTGCTTTGTATTAACGTATCATCTTAACGCAATTATTCAAAATTTTCGTCAATTCGTGATGTTATTATTGTACAATATGCCTATCGAGGAAGTCAAAAGTCGAATTTTCTTGATTATGTTTTTTATAATCTAATATTTCGTAAGAACAATTTAGTTAACAACAAGAGCGTACGCATTATTTCAGCGATATGAGTATAGCCTCCCGTGATAAATGGCGCGTGAAATTATCTGTGCGATCTTCGAATAATCGCGCTCGTTCGCTGCGTCGCGTGTCGCGTCGCCGTCGTTCCGGGGCAACTTCACAGTGGACGCTGAAAGAATTACAGCTACGCACAACCCGCACATTTCGCAGTATTCTCTCACGCGGTACAACGCATCGCGTCAGTGATATCGTAACATGCCGGGTGACCGTCGCATTGCATCGTGATGATCAGTATATGCGCGAGCGTTGTTCATCTTATTTCTCGCGAATATTTATTAGTACCGTGAATAACTACATGGTTGGATGAATAAGGAGATGGAGGAGGTTAAGGTGGCAACGCTGTGTGGCACAACTTCGGGGGGATGTTACATTCTGGCGGATGAGTGCCTCGTCTCATCTTGGCTCGTGTGTCTATTCTCATGTAATACAAGTAAAATGTAACGATCCTAATTATGTATAACGTAATACGGGATGATAATCGTCTTAACACGGGAGCAGTACATACGCAGTTGTTTTACGTAGGGATATCTTGCGACAGGTAGCGCGTGAAATTATTTACATAACCTTGAAGAATGTTTTCGCCACTCTGAAGCTGAGTTCTTCGTTCGTTCATTGCGTCATTCCGGCTGATTTCGCGGGTGCCGAACGAGTTGTACCACAACATGATCCGCACATTTCGTATTATTTTTTCGTCGGGACAAAACGAAACGCATCATGTGCCATTGATATCGGGAATGTCGTATAAGTGCCGGGCGATTATCGCGTTGTGACAATTAGAATATGCGCGATTGTCGGTAACTTTGTTCTCGCGAGTGAGTATTTTGCAAGTGCCGTAGAAATGTTCAACTGTGGTGAGACGAGAGACGACGGCGAAGAGGAAGAAGAGACCAGGATGGCATCGGGCGATGACGGAGCAACCCCCTTGGGTGAGAAATTCATGACTTATTTTATTTGCTATTTCTTATTTATATTGTGAGATTCCACAGATGGCACAGAAATTGAAAAAGAATTTAGGCTTATTATGTCATTAATTTTCTGAATTGATTTTGAGATGCAAAAACAATTTTTTTTTTAAAAAGAGTTTTTTTTGCATCTGAAAATAAATTGAATGACGTGAATTGATATAAGCCTGAATTCTTTTTGAATTCTCTGTGCTATCTGGGTACTCTGTGTCACTGTAATGTGTTCGAAGTGTCTTACGAGGAAATACACATAGAAATACTCTTCCGATTTTGATGCGTTCTTAATATTGTAGATTAAAATCCTCTATCATTAAAATATGAACAATGCAAACAGAATATAGTGGCACAGAGAATTGTGCATCTACTTTCTCTGCCAAAGGTCTGGATTCAAATCTGATCAGAAACATCCGGACTTTATTCGATCACTATCTATCAGAAAACTATGGCAAATCATCGAATCTTGTTATGAGAACCCTTTTAAATAGGCTATTCGGAATTTGCGTTATAAAACTATACTATATTCTCTTTAAATTTTTTGGAGTGAAATCTCTCTGTAAAGAATGAAAATTTAGCCGATCTTAAAAAAGAGCGACTGAATTTTCAATTTTAGAGTGAGATTCCACTCCAAAAAATTTAGAGAGTTATATTAATTAATTAATTAATTGTGAACTGTTGAAACCATTGAAGATAGAAAAAGTTTTAGATGAAAATTGAAACAATTCTATTTTTATTTAAAATCATTTTTTTTTTTTTATAGTTTCGATGGTATTCGCTTCGAAAGAAAATGACCCATTTTTTTCAAACGTATCACTCGCTAAAAGTGTGTATGGGCACATAGATAAAAATATTTATGTCCCATATTTTGGTCTATAATACAATATATTCAAAGTTCATCAAATTTAGACAGAGACTATTGTTAGATTATTGAGAGATTGTTATGATATATATTAAAATTATAATATATATTGCATTATATATTATTCATTGTTATTTCTAGAATATTTAAAATAATGATAATAAACTGAGAAAAAAGTTTGTTGAAAAACTAAAATATTTATTCCGATTCAACTAAATTTGATTCAACAATTATTTAATTTACAAAAAAGTTTAGTACAAAAAGATATTCATGTCAATCATTAATATTTTTTGTTCAAGAACTAAACCAATTCAATATTTGGTTGAACGTATCGAACTAAATATTTTAGTTTTTCAAGAATTTTTTTTCTCAATATAGAAAATGCGCGAGTATTATTTAGGGTATTCGTTATTTTGGATGTTGTAATTTTGATATATTTGCACTTTACAGATTAAGGTAGGTGTTACAACTCCGCTCCTGCGCATCGGTCCGGTGAGTTTTATAAATTTTCTTCAATTTTTAAGTAATAAATCCTTGAAAAATTTTTATTGGAGACTTATATAACATGTATAAATAAAATAAGAAATATCTGAAAAGAATTAAGTAATTGAGAAAAAAACATGAATAAATATATCACAAATTTAATAGTTCTATAAAGTAGATGGGCTATAGCCAAATAGATATTAAATTTTATTTTTCTTTGTTTATTAACAATAATTGATTTTTGTAAAAGAAAAATTTAGAGAAAGAAAAATGCCAAAAAAATATAGACATAAAACTTTTTAATCAATTTTTGTTATTAAAAATATCTGAATTTTTACAAATTATTGAAAATTATCTTAAAGTTTTTGCATATTCTTTTATTGTTTATGATTCAAGATTCTGTATCAAAATTAATTAAAAAGTAATAAAACAGAAAATACATACACGTACTTATAATAAATTTACTTTATAAAATATATGAAAATGTAGGAAGAAACAAATTCTTTTCGTGATTTGTATATGCATAGTGGACATTGCGGCAATTACATGATAATAGCGTATTCTAAAGATTAGTAAAAATTGAATATCCTACAATCAAAATATCTATTGTTGCGTAATAATTTCTTATAAGACGTCAAAATTATTCAATGGTATCGCATACATTTTACGTTCTGATGCATATGACGCATACGCGTATCGATCTGTCATCTTTTATTGGTTTCGACGGTTCAGATAATATTGATTTTTAACTCGAATTTATTTTTTTATTTTCTCTTTTCGAACATTACATATATTACAACAGTCATCTGGTATCAGCAAATTGATGAAACAATTGACTAATAGCAAATTTTATCTTTTATATGCAAATTATTTAACTTTTCTTTTTCATGAAAAAAAATTTTTTAATGAAATATTAATGGAATCTGGTTTTTTTCACAATTATAAAAATCAATATTATTTAAATAGAAAATTCCAAAAATCTATAACAGTTGATAAAATAATATACCTGTATGCATATTTATGAATATACATATAATGCATATAATGTGATTAGAAGTTTCGAAACAAAAATTAAATAAAATAAAAATATGTTAGAAAAATATTTTAAACATTTATTTTTTAATATAATATTCTTCACAATTAATCTTTTAAAGCACGGGGGGGGGTCACATAAACATGACACCTTTTAAAAACAAAAAAAAATGATGTCACTATCCAGCCGACTAGCTGGATTTCCACTCCAAAGAATTTAGAGAGTAATATAATAATTTTGAGATTCCACTCTAAAAGAGTGAGATTCTACTCCAAAGAATTTAAAGAGTAAGAGGAAAAGAAGTGTTGCAAGCAAAGAAAAAATTCGATGTGTCAGATGGGATGTTTTTCGTTCGCGAAGAATGAGCAAGTTTAGCTGAAGGATAAAATTGAAGGGTGTTCAAAATTGATAAATCAAAATGTGGCAATTTGATCTCCCTTATGGAGCGGAGGATGTCTCTAGGCAGTATAACGACTGCTAAATTCATAACAGATATTGAGAAAATTACCATTCTATCGCCGCGTTAACCGAAAGAGTATTTGTAGGTTTTCTCTCGACAATTACATATTAGGATCATTTCAATTAAGAAGATCAATTTCAACTGATCAGAGAATAGAATTTTCTATTCGATTATCGTATTTTAAATTATACACTTAGCATTTATATTATAACTAGATTATTCCAATTTATTTGTAGAAAAAGGAATTTTATCCTGCATTGAGTAGATCGAGGAATATCTCTTCTTAAATTTCCAATAATTTCGTCGGCTGTCGCTCTCGGTTATTCCGAAACGAGATCGTTCGAATACCGAGCATCTTCTCTACGAGCTCTAACCCGTCAAACCGTCTCGTTGTTAGGGACTGTGGCCTTATCTGCTCCGAGATATAACCAGCGAGCATTCGACGGGACAATCTCATTACGGGGCAGGCCATTATCTGCGCGCCCTGTCGGGTAATTTAATATAAACGCACTAATTGGAAAACTCCGTCTTGGACGCGTCTCGGACTACGGTGCGCGTGCTGATACGTCAAGCAATATTCGTTGTTAAAGAGCACAGCAACAGGAAATATATTTCTTGAATATTAATTGTGCAACATCTGTTGTGACACATAATAGACTGAAATTCAAAAACAGAGATTTTGTGCAAAAGTTGTACTATATTTTAAAGATTTACTTCACCATGTTTCTTGATACATGTATTATACATCTGTGTATGTATTATTAAAATGTTTATTTTATCGGCAAAAAACAAATTTATTTGTGTTTAATACAATGCAATTTACATGCTTCTTCAGATGATAAGTAATCTGGATCTAACGAGTTTATTTAAATGTAATCCATTACATAAATATAGGAAGGTATTAAAATGTTTCTATTACATGTATAATAATAAAAATGTTTTGTATTAAATGATTACAAAGTTATAACGAATACAGAATATACTATTATCAAAGGTTGAGTCGTATTGAAAAGGTTGAGTTAAAAAGTTAAAAGATAAATAATTAAGTTAAAAAAAAGTTATTAACCTTTAACGTAATTCAGTTAATTTGAAATGAGTTAACCTTTAACTTCAACTAATTATTTTTAAAACATAAACCTAATTTATTAACATTTTTTTCTAACTTAAAATTTATACGTGAAAGAGAAAAATTGTAAAAGGAATAAATACATTCTCATATAAAAAAGGCAATATATAAAAATATTTTTTTATTATTTTATATAAACTTCATTTACAAATAAAATATCAAATTAAGTTGATGAATCATTATAATTTGTTTTGTTATTTAAAATAATCTAATTTTTAAAAATTATGATTATTTATTCTAATTTAATATAAATAATGCAAAATTAACTTTTAATTTAAATTAAGTTAATTTAATTTTAACTCGATTGTTTATTGAGTTAGTTTTTTGTTTATGCAACTTTTAACGTAATTAAATTAATTTTATAATTCATTAACTTAAATTATTTAAAAAAATATATTAATTTACTAAACACTGATTATTATGTATAACCGAAATGCACCTTAAATTTTATGAATTCGAAGCGTCAATTAGAGTCTACGATAATCAAGGGAAATTTTAAGGCTCATGTTATTAAACCTGTTGTCTACTAATTGCTCTCCCAGACAAGGGACGGAAACATTATTAGAAGAGAGTAAGGATGAAATCCCTTCACAACAGCTCATATTTATCATTAAATCTCCGACATATCATGGCATTTATACAATAGAGTAATGTTACAGATTTGTCGCTACGATAACGCAAAATTGCAAATAATTAAACAAAGTAAGATTTAATCCGTAAGCGCAAAGTGCAAATTTAGAGAATGATACTGATCAAACAAGGCATAGCCATACGAGGAATGACCATCCGTGATGTTGTAACGTTGCCACGCATTTTCATCAAACCTCGAATGAGAACGGCTGTGGACGCGGAGCTTCAACAAAATGAAACGTAAATATTGGCTGAGCTACTCCGGGTAGGCCAACTTAAAACTCTCTCGCCGGTCCACCCTCGTATTAATAAAGATGAGCGCATTCCGTACACCCGGCACATCGTACACCTAGTACATACCAACTTTCTGAAGCTCCAACTTGTGCGAACGTTAAAGTGCCATATACGTAATACTGATTTCAAAATGACTGTCTTTGTGCTTTGCGCGTTTGACCCGGTTTCACTTTTGCCATAGCTGACAAAGAAGCTGTTCAAGCGTCATTTAAAATATCAAGAATATCAAAATAATTTAACCTCTCTCTCTCTCTCCTTATATACTAGATTTTATTAACATTTAATTGTTCGTAATATTGGATAAGGTTCATTTTAAGCAAGGAATTATAATTCAATACATTTATACATTATATTCCATGATACAATATATAATATGTATAAATATATATTATAAAAGAACAAGAATATGTATATATATAAAATAAAGAGATGAATTTAGTAAATATCAATTGCGGCCAATAAGCAGTTTTAAGGGGTGAAATCATTTGTTATGTAAGGTGCTTTCCAGCAACGGAATAAAGTCATATACTGTGTGATTATACAATGTCGACTTGTATCTGAAAAGTTGCTTAACTTTTTTATTTCAATATTATATTTTACCGTCAAAGATATAATATTGATGAAGTCAGAACCATAAAAGTCATGATAATATTATAAGGATATCTTATTTGTCATTCAATGCTACAATGATATCATAATGGTATTTTATATGTATTTATAAGTGATTTGATAAATAAAGTCATATGACGTCTTTGTGATGTTGTGTTTCATATGAGGAGTGAAATAAAACGACAGACACACAGCATTTTAGCTGTGTACGATTGTGTTGACTTGTGTCATAATTTGAAAGCACTAGGTACACGGTCGTACCTGGTGTCGCCTATGTACGTTGCTGAAAATCTCCCATATAAATAGTTGTACATTTTTTCGTTATATTTCGAAAACTATTAAAGATATTAAATATGTTTATATACAAATTTTGAAATAAAATGACCTCTATTTACTTAATAATTATTTTTAATAATTTTCAAAAATTTTTTAAAATATTTGTTTTAAAAAATATTTTTGATGTGAATAGAATATATTTATGTGTTCATTTAAATCATATAATAAATCTTTTATAATGGATATAAGTAATCTAACAAAAAACCATTTAAATTGGGAAAATTTAGTTATAAACTTTTATTGCCTTTGGTCTTTGACCCCTTTACAAATATAAGTCAACTAATTTGACTTATATTTTGTCTCGATAGAATTTCGGTCCTTTGAGTATCTATTGACAAAAATAAAGTTTGAAAACGTTAACCCGTTCTTGAGAAATTTTGCAGACAGACTGTGCAAACGTACAAATAAACAGACTAACGGACAAACGAATGATTAAACCAAAACTGTAAAATGTAATTATAATGTATTTGATACGTTGCACTAATAAGTCTCCGCGATGATATTGGTTGAAAAAATTTTTTTTTTGTCCCAACTTGAGATTAAATTTAGATAAAATGATAATTGACATATATCAGTATTGATATATAATAATAAGTTACTAAATAAAAACATTTTAAATAGATTTTGTAAATAATAAATGGATATAAACAGAAATAGTTTCTTAATAAAACTCCTATAATTCTTACATATACGTATTTGTTCAATAATTTTATTCTTGTGAAAGAGCATTTTATTTGAATAGACTTTTATCATTGATCATTTTGTCATCTCTAAGCGTGCGAAATTCTAATTCTGTTATTCGGGATCTTTAAACTCTTCTGCTGTTGCCACGAAATTTTCGTATTAGAATTTTCGTCCTAAAATGTTACAAAGAATTTATCATTAAAATATGTATTTAGGGGAAGCTAAACGTACTCTGTACGCTTTTTTAATATGTTTACTTTCAATGTATTATAATATAATATTTATTTATATTACATATATTGTATTTTCGATTGTAAGAAATAATGCTCTATTTTTAGTAACTTTATCAAATAAATAAATAAATTTAATTTAACGATCGAGATAAACAGAAAGTAATTAATTCTTAAAAATATCTACATTTACAATTATGTTCAGTAACTATTAAGTGAAAATTTAATTATCTATCTACAATTTAATTTTGTGCCAAGAATATATAATTAATATAAATTAAACTACAAGAATTTAGGTCATATTTCTGTTAAATGTTTCCTCGTCGCTAGTGTTGTTACATGGTCTTATAATTTCAGTGGAAACGCCTCGTAGTCAGAGAAGTCAATTAATTAATGCATGCACAAACCGTCGCGTACGATTTCTGAGCATGGTGACTAAACTCAGCTACTGATTTCTTGAGTACACAGTAAACAGAGATGAGGGAGTAGTTCGGGTTAACCGCTGAGTAATTGCACTTTAACCAAGTTAAATCGTACTCCCGTTATTATCGCGAACTCGAGATGTTACGCGGCGGGTCTAACCCGATCAAAGCAGTTCGTCGAAGCTGCTCAGAATTTCTATAGAATTGGTTTCTATAGATTCGTACTTTATAACGATACGTAACTAAATTATATCCAAAATTTGAACTTATCTTTAATATTGCAAAAAATTATTTAATGAAAAATATGTATACACTTCCAATATTAGTTATAAAATAGAAGGTGGTATTATAATTCTTGTAGATATTATGGCCACTCCGTTATTAAGTGAGAAGAATTTTACTAATTACTTATGGAATCATTCCGAAACTTTTGCAAGGTAAATTTTAGCATTAACACATACTTCTTTATTCTTTTTAAACTTGAGCATTTAATTTAATTGAAGTTTGAAAACATTTATTGAAGTGTTTAAGATGAAAATTGAACATGGAATTGTTTATGAGATGTTCACGACTATGTTTGATAGATGTTCAAGAGGTGTTGTGTAATACTTTCAGATTATTGCAAATGTTCGGGGGATGTTTTATTAAAATGTCTTTGAACATTTGTAACGTGTTCCAAAAACATCACACAACAGTTCCCGAACACTGACCTTACAATATAAGATTTTTCACAAGAATTTTCAGAATATATGTATTATCAGATTTCTGTGTGAATTATTAAAATACATCTCTCATTAACTTTTGTTTTCAATTCTAATTTTGAGGACTTGCATCAGGGAATTATTTTATTAAAATATCAATGAGAAGTTTCATAATTCTCATATTCTATTTTGTGTCATTTTTTACGATAAATAGAACTTCGGTCTTGTCCATCTGACAACCGTGCTATAACATTTGTGAAATGTGCGATTATTTTGATGTATGTACGCTGGAATCAGTTACGATAGTGTTTTCAAAGTATTCTCTATGCTTCAGTGATGTTTAATGATATAGGTATTCATACTCCGTCTCTTTCAAGACCGTCTTAAGTGCAGACGTTTTATGTATAGATGTTTTAAGTACAGATAATTTAAGTACAGACTTAAGACACTAATATAGCTCTGTGACTGGTTCATGATATCTTAAAATGATTTCAAATATAAGAATGAATTACGGTCAGAGTAGCTCATAATTCATAGTTGATTCTTGTATTTAAAGCCGTCTTAAGTACGAACTTAAGATGTTATCAACCAATTAAAGAGCCATATTTGCATCTTAAGACATTACTTAAGATGGTCTTGAAATAAGAATCTACACTATGAATACCGGCCGTAGTCTCAAACATTTCCATTATAATAAATTAAAAGGAATTCGGTTCGGAAGAATTAAATCAAAAATACAATAAAATAATGCCAATACAATCCGACACTGGATGTTCGTGTATATAATAAATTCTTTACATTTTCTTTCTGGGATTGGGAAAAGGATGGGGTCTTATAGATGCTTATTAGCATATTATTAAATTGCTCGTTAATTTAATGTGTTACATCGCAGATTTCGGTTTCATGTAATGGATTGTGTTTAAAAAAGACCGACAAAATATTCGACGTGCAGTTCGCATGAGTTGGAGATTGTAATAATAAAATTATTATATACACGAACATTCAGTGTCGGTTCGTATTGGCATTATTATCGTTATATTTCTGATTTCCATTATAGTTTCTAAATGTAAATTGTTATTCAGCAAAGGATTTACCAGATGTTTGCTTCCAAACAATAAAATCATCTTCATTAACAGTGTAATATTAATAAAATTTTTCACGACCAGATGTAAATACAATCTCTTACTAACAATTTGTGCTAGAGTTGAGAAACAACCTTGACGTAAATTCTTGACAAGATGCTTAAATATGTAAAGCGTATTCTTAGTTTTAAAACGGAATAACCAATAGTTTTTAGGTGCTGTCGATCATGAAAACCTTTTTTTAGTAATTGCAGGAAAATTAGATGCATTTCAAATTCTTATTACGTCAATACGAATCGAATTCGATCGACTCATGTACGATTTATCAGCTATACTGTGGCTGTTCGGTACAAACAGAACTGCTTTATCGAACGCTTATTGCAAAGCCCATTATAATACCGCTTATTGCGTGTTGGGAGAAATACAATAAGCTTCAACTGATTTACATAATGGCTTTGCACTGTATCGTCTAGAAAATTCCGATTCGAATCCGATGATATATATAACCTTAGAATTCAAAGACTAGTACCCAAAGGAACATGTGCTTGTGAAAAAAAACTCCATTAAATTGGTTTTAAATACAATAGCAATGCTGTAACAGAGTATCGATGTGCGCAAAAATGTTTTACATGAATCATATCGCGATGTAGATCATATCGTTTAAGAATGCAAGAGATAGAATTTTTGTTGAAATATTGTTTATTCAATTCTAATTATTGATTTCAATTGTTCAGAAATAAATATACACTATATGCTGTGTATAAAAATAATCCATTTATTTTATTTATTATATATGTATAATACATTCAGGGTTGGTAAATTAATATACTTTTTAACTTTTTAAATTAAGTTAAATTTAATGGCTTATAAAATTAATCTGGTTATGTTAAAAGTTACATGAACAAAAAACTAACTAGATAAAAGTTATATTAAGATTAAATTAACTTAAGTTAAATTATAAATTAAGTTAAATTATTTTTATTTTGAAAAGCAATGTTTATGTAATTCACAAGTTTTTAAAGTTAAATTACTCAAATCATTTATAATATGGATTACCAAACAAATTTTTATTTGTAAATTAAATTTGAAATAATAATGAAATATTGTTTGTAACAATAGAATTAGAGGCTTATTACGATTCGAAATCAAACGATTGATTGAGTAGAGCAAATTAATATATTTAAGCCGCGATGGATGTACATGCGAGATTTCTCTGAATATGATATTACATGAACGCAATGAACGCAAACGTTTCGACTCTACATTGAGTCATCTTCAGTGCATAAATATGAAACTGTAACAGTGCGCTGTCATCAGTCGTTCTTATGCCTTGATATCCACCTTAACGAGGTATATAGAAATATTGTTTCTTATGTAAAAATATATTTTTTCTTTTACATAAATTTTCAGCTTTTGGAAATAAGTTAATAAATTAAGGTTTATGTGTTTCAAAAATAACTAGTTATTAGTTAAAAGTTATTAGTTAAAAGTTACAACCCTGTATGTATTTAATAAGAATGGAGAAAGGGATTTTGATGTTTATTTATTGTTTATGTAGAGTGTAATGACAACGTCGATTCAAGTAGCGCATACGCTTTATACGCGCGCAACCAAACGTAGAATTCGATTACACTGGAAATTCTCCCTGGAAATCGTTGTAACTGCCCAAAAGTATACGTCAACGTCAGCGTGAGGTATTTTCCTCAACTACGGGGATCGGTCATAAAAAGGCGGCATCGTTATTCGATTCGATGTTGCGAATGGCTATAACGTCTCCATTTCCGCGCGTTTACATTTAAATCGGCGCATTAGCAACTGCAATTTCATTCCAATTTACAACTTCACAATCCCCGGTACGGATTCGGCGGATGAGTTCTTCACATCCACGATATTCGCGAGTGTACGCATACGTGCGTACGTAGAATGTGAAATGAAATGCTCCATAACAAAAGTACAAATTTCCGCCGATAATTGAGCAACTTCTCATATCTAAGTTCGCGATATTGTCAGTTTGTCCCATTCAACTGCTTGTGAGCCATGGATATTCAAAAGTATAATTAACGTGTTTAAATGAATCTCACATATTCTAGCTACTATATGCTCTAAATTTTTTTTAAATATTAAATGTATAAAAGAAGAAAAGTAAACAAAAATGGCACGTACAAATCAAGCATAGTAATTGGTGCACAGAAATAAATTAATAATAATGGTTTAAAAATATTTCCGATCAAAGTGTTAGTCCAACAAATGAAAGACTTTTTTTGTGCAAAATTTTAAGACAAACAACTTTTACTTGAAATATTTTTCGTATCTACATCCGTTTAGTGAGAAATTCAGTAAACATTTTTTTTAAAGGTAGTTTAACCCTTCCGAAAAATTAACTAAAAAAATGGTGTAGAGGGGTTAGTATGATGATTAGAGAATTATTCCGATTAATTTTAATCAAAATTCTCTGTTATCAAAGAAGTTTTTAACTTTCTTTTTGTGTCTGTACTTGGACAATATTAGCAATTTGATTATTTTGACTCTCCGTATTTTCAAAATTATTCTTACACTCATCCTAAAAATTTTTTTGAGATTAATGTCCCATCATATAGCATCGTATGATATACAATTCGATTCAAATTTTGAAAACCACAAGAAAGCCGAAAAGACGTGTTTTTGCTGTCACTCTTTAATGATTTTGTAAATATGTTTAATTTAAGGTAAAATATATACTATTTGAAAGGGGTCAAAGAATTGCATTTTTTAATTCGAACATTAGTTTAGTTATCTTATTCTAATACATTTTCTTTGAATTTAAGAAAATTTGTTAAATCTAAAGAAACATTTCTCTCTGTGAAGATGTAATTAATGCGCTCATCACATTGACAATGTTTTTTTGTGATATGCGGATATCATCGTTTTTCAGTTCATTAGCAAAAAAATAATTTCTGTCATTTAGTCAAAGATATTGCAGAAGAAAAAAAAGCTGTACTTGTTCTATGTAATGATTGCACAATACAGACGACAGGTAGATTCGGACGTAGAACAAGAAAGGAGAAAAAAAGGAAAATGAGGAAAGACACGGAAAGAAAGTGAAGACACGAATAAAATGCAAATGGCTATTACTTGATCCTTGAGCAGACGAATACGAAGCAGGCCGAAGGCACTTTTTGAACGACGGTTTACTATCTATTATCGGAAGACGGGGTGATGGTGTTGCTTGCGCAATTACTCGTCGACTGTTTGACGACGTACTTGAGGGCAGAAAGGCGAACAGAGGAGATTGTTTAAAATATTCGTTGAGATGTTCTCGACAAGAGTGAATGCACTTCTTTTGGCTCGTTTTAACCAGGCAAATTGGAATTTGGATTTTATCACATCACGGCTTCTATTACAATTAATAACTTACAATTATAGATAATTTACTTCAAAATTTTTTGACAAATTATTATAAAAGAAAACTTTTCTACATTTCTAAAAGAAACATGCTTATTTATTATCAATTGCTTAAAAATATTTTAATACATTTAACATAGAAGAAAATCGTCAATACTGGTATAGATTTCTTAGATCCGTATTCATAATCATTTCTTAAATCTCAGATCTTACAATTAGTCTGTTTTTGTTTCGCGTTCTACATTTTACCATATGCGAGACAAAGACAGACTGACAAGGAAAGTACCCGAGGTGTCCCCCTCCGATCTTGACGAGATTTTAATATGTTATTGTACA
>QKQZ01049835.1:0-13478 GCA_003595255.1 Solenopsis fugax
CGCGACATTTGTTGACATGAAACTGTCAGGGAGAGTACTCGCACACCGCTCCCTTGCCGCGCCGCACCGCACCGGCACATTCGATCCGCGTGCGTGCGTGTCGCGCTCCTCTCCTAGGCACTCCTAGAGCGCTCAATTCTGCCAGAAACGTCAGTCTCTCTCCTGACAACACGAAGGATTTTTATTGACGCGGCCGCCTGTGGAAGAATAGACAAACAGAGCTCTGTGTGAAAAATATTTACGCGAACTCCATGTTCCAATTTGCAGAATTAGAAACCACTTCATTTCATGGTAGTTGCAGCTTCACTATTTACGATTAATAGGAATGTAATTAGTTCTCTAGAGAATATGTTTAATTTTAGACAAAACGCAAGCATTAAATCTAATGAATACACAGATAAATAAATAAAAAACAATAAAGTCTAATTTAAAAAAAAAAGCGTTTTATTTCATCAGGAAAGAAATGTTTAATGTACAAAAATTAATTCTTTTGACATTTTTATTAATTAGCAACTTTTCTTGTGATCTCTTTAATTTTTTCTTAATGTGTATCGCGGTTATCAATTTTTTTCTTGTCTATTAATAACGATCGCCAATTTCTAAATAACATATGTTGATTTACATTATATATATATATGTGTATACCCAGATAATGTAATGAAGCCAAAAAGAATTCAGACTTATGTCATTAATTCAGAATTCATTTTCAGATGCAAAAAGAACTCTTTTCAAAAAAAGAATTCTTTTTGCATCTCAAAATAAACTCTGAATTGATGACATGAGCCTAAATTTTTTTTCATTAATGTTATCGATCCAATCGTTTTACAATCGTTTAAGAAATGTATAAAATTAACATGTACTATTTGCATTCTCTCAATAATCAAGAAACATAAAATAACATTTAGAAATGTTGATTTTGTGTATACTTTCTAGACGATTTAAAATAAAATTGCATAAACATTTCAAAAAGCTTATTTGAGACATTATTTTCTTTCGAATCACACAGAGAAAAAAATTATTGTTTAAATTGTTCAACTTTATTAAATTTGTTCAGTTCAAGTATTTATGTGTTTAAGTTAAATATATAAATGCTTAAATATATAAAGACTTTAACTGAAGAAATATAATTAGGTTGGAAAATTTAGCCAAGTTAACTTTTTTCCAATGCATTATTGAAACGCTTTAAAAACATTGTCTCCAAGTCATGATCAAAGTTTATTCATATGATGTCGTCTACAACATTACATATGATATATTTGAAGACATTATATCCTTATAAACGCTACAATATTCCCAGAATATTAATATTAGTAAAAATTAAAATAATATTAAAATAATATTCCGAGAATATTATTCAATATTTTTAATATTTTAATATTATAAGAATATTGTATTAATGTTGTATGTCTGTTTTTACATAATATTCGTAATATATTATTTCAATAACCGTGAAATATTATGAAAATGTTCTACTGTTGTAAATAAAAAATTAATGTGAATTATTATGCATAAAATATTCATAAACTTAATTATTACATTTAAAAGTTATAATGTTCCCGATAATTTAAAATATTGAAGTAAATAATATTAATTACTTCTTATATATAATATTCTTTCTCTCTCTCTCTCTCTCTCACACACACACACACACACACACACACACACACACACACACACAATATTATCAGGAGTGAGTATATAACTACTTTTTATTAATATTAAATAATATTTCAGAAATATCATTTAATATTAATTAATATTATAGCGCTTATAGAAATGTTATTAAATATCGTTGTAATTAAATGGTAGTATGACTTTATGCTTATTGGGCTTTTTCGATCGCGACAGTGTCTAGATAACGCGCATGTCTAAATGATATCTTTTAGATGTCTTTTAGATATGCGTTGCTGTAAGGTGATTTGGGTCGATCGAAGAGAATCATAGACAGCGATTGTCGCAGGTGTGCGGGTGAACAACAGATTTAGCGTGTGGTCAGGTTGTGTGGGTGGGCGAGATTTATGGCGAATAGAAGCGCGACGGTAATGGACGATCATTATTATACCGCGGCCTGCCGCGTCTATTAATTTACTCGCGGTAGAGGCTTTCGAAAAGCCTTGAGAGGCGCTGCTGCACAGTGCCCTGCCCTGCTCGCAACTATCCTATGAAATCACTCCGTTCCTCGGCAATGCCGCATTATGCGAAAATCGCACGCTAAAATTAGTCACAGACGATTATTGCACGCGCCGCGAGAACAAGTGACGGATTTAGGATGACTTCGATCAAACTCCAATCAGTTTTTTAAATTTAATCGGCAATTAACTTATTCAACTGTACTTGTACTATTTTGTTAATCCAATTTTTGTATTTTTAACACATGGAAAGATCAGGGACAATAATTGCATATTTCAAAATTCTTCAGTAATTCTGAAAATCTAGTTAAATTAATTACTGATTCGGTGTTAATCACCGCTAATAAATAATTTTTGCATTTTGATCTTAACTCTCATACAAATGTCTTATTTATTCATGAAGAGTAATTTATATGCGATAAAGTAATGAGCAGGTATCTTTTTATAGATAGGGAATAAATAATTTAAAACGCAATCTCCCATTAATTATCTAACAGTCCTGTTTGATAATTTGATATCATTTGTATAAGTGATACATTATATTATAAATTATGTTACGAACAATAATAAACGGACATATCTTTTGCGTAAATAAGCTATTAAAACCCACTAATTATAAATAATTTTTTTGTGTTAAGTAAAATTCTTTGTTTACAGATATTTTTTCTCTCAGTGTAAAAAAGTGCGATTATATAAAGTATATAATTTTTTTGTGTTAAGTAACATAAAGTATATAATCACACTTTTTTACACTGAGAGAAAAAATATTTGTAAACAAAGAATTTTACTCAACACAAAAAAATTATTTATAAATGGTGGGTCTTAATAGCTTATTTACTTGTAATCATGTTAAAAATTTCTTAATTGAAATATTTATATAAATAAAACAAAGAAATAATTTTAATGAAGTAATTTTTTTCTTGCAACTCTAGAAAATATTTACTGTTATACTATTTCTATATTCAAGCTAATCAGATTTTTTTTAATTTAAGAAAACAATTTAATTAAGTTTAATAATATTATTATCTTATTTGTAAAATTATTATTTAAATGTAAAAATGTAAAAATACAAAATTATATACTTAAGGTAATATGTCTATTTACTTAAAAGTAAATATTTTTACATAAACAAACAAATAAATACTTGCTTCAAAATATGGTTTTAAGAAAATGTTTCTTTTTATTTAAAAAATTTTTCTCTCAATGTATTCAATCTGTATTTAATGCGAGCTGGGTAAAGAGTTTGCCCAGATAGCACAAAGAATTAAAAAAAAATTTTTTTTTTAATTCAAATTTATGTCATCAATTCTGAGTTCATTTTGAGACGCAAAAAGAATTCTTTTTGCATCTCAAAATGAACTTAGAATTGATGACATAAACTCGAATTCTTTTTGAATTCTGTGTGCTATCTGTGGGTGATCATTTAATTGTCATTTATTCATTTTTAAGAATAAGGAATAGTATAAATAATTAACATTATTTTATATTTTTTTCGTTTTCTTACTCTCTGAATCTTTTGTAAAGTGAAACGTCTAAAAGAGTAAAAATTGAGCCTATGCAATTTTTCGAGTAATTTGTCATTCTAATAAGAGTAAAAATTCACTTTTCTAGAGTGAAAATTGAGCTTATACAATTCTTCGAGTGATTTTTCACTCTATAAAATTTAAAAAGTATTTATGGAAATTTTTTTCTGATTTGTTTTGGTAACTTTCAAAATTTATTGAAAAAGCTTTTAAGTGTTGATTATAAGGCTTTCAAGGCTTCGAGTACACCACTGAGAGAAAAACTGCCGCACTTTCCCGATATAATCTCCCGCCTTGATGAAGATATGCAAAGTACATTGAGTAATAATAGTGGGTGGCGTGTAGTTTACGCGTCCACCCGGTCCAAGCACGTTTTTCCTCTCTTAGTCAGACAATATTAACGTTCGCCAGTACCTCGATACATTCTAACATATAATGTAAGAGAAGATTGAATTATCCTCCATACGATACAGCAATCAAAATTTTATCAAACTCTAAAATAAGTTCTATATTCGACACATATTTCGCGCTGTCACCGTTTTAATTATTTAAACGATTTTTATACAATCAGTATCCCACAAAAGCATATACATTTTACCAAGATTTATGAAAATTAAAAAAAATCATTTTCCAATTTAAAATTATACATTAAATGAACTACTTTATAAATGCCCAATATATTGTCCAAATATCTATTGTTATTCATTATAGCCTATAATAACGATTGTAATCTAAGCATAATGACGAAATAGATCATTGAAATGTACTTTAAAATAGTATTATTTTTTTTAAATTCTTAATTATGAATCATCTTTCACAGTATAACCAATAGGTTCATTCCATGTCGACACCTTTGATCTTCGCGTCCCAAGTAGCAAGCTGATGTTATTTGTCGTCATTTTGACGTTAAAATAACGTCTTTGAATATTATATGAGAAATAAATATTATTTACTTCAACACTTTAAATTATTAGGAATATTATAACTTTTAAATGTAATAATTTTAAAATTTATAAATATTTTATGCATAATTCACATTAACTTTTGAACAAAAATAATATTCGTAGAATATTTTTATAATATTCCATTGATATTGAAATAATATACTACGAATATTATGTAAAGCGGACATATAACATTAATACAATATTCTTTTAATATTAAAAAATATTATATTCTCGAAATATTATTTTAAGTTTTAATAATATTCATGTAATATTCTAAGAATATTATAGCACTTACAGGATAATAATGTTATAACTGTAACTTGGTATTTGTTGATGTTCTATAGAGTATAGAATATAGTTTTTATAAAAATTACATGAAATATGATTATAAAATGTTATGATATCTGCATAATTTCATATATACATTTTTTATGTTCTTGTTCGTATAATTTGAGCACGATTTTAATTAATTTTAATGTTGCGTGTTTAGAATTACTGTTTCGAAATTTGACGATTGCCATTCAGACGCCATCTCGCGTGGCGCTAGCAATACGCGAAGGAAACATGGCGGCCCACGCGGTTAAGGAGAGATGTTTCGGGACAGTTTCAAATATTACAAGAGCCGAAATCCCATACCAGATTTCAGCGACGTGATCGATTTTGAAAGTCCAGAGCGCTTTGAAGTATGTGATATCGCGATTTTTACGTTCCTTCAAAAATTAATCATGAAATATTTTTAGGTTGGAAAGATTAAAGCACATGTAACTGGCGAACAGACTGAAGACAGTTTCGGCCTCAAATCGGTGAAGAAATGGAGCATTTATGAGATACAGGATATTCCCGGTGCGCAGATTTTGTATACAATAATCATAATTAATGTTATTCTTTAATATTAATTCTTTGTAGACAATCTGGAACTTTTGACACAAATGTAATTTCGCTCTCAGATTTCAATTTTTATTAAATATAGGTTTTAACATTTGAGTTAAACGACTGTTACGTAATATAGTAGAGATGTTGAAAGATAACCGTGAATTTTTGTATATTATTTGAAAGCCTAGAACAATGAAAAGACTAGACAAATAAGACCCAAATTGCTTACAGGGTAAGTAAAAATATGATTGCCTACAGAGAGTTAATAATATTGCTTCTCAAAAGTCTCAATGTTATATCAATACTTGTTAATATTTGCGTATATAATATTATTTTAACTGATAATATTAAATGCTTTTCATTTAGTGACACAAGTTGATACAAGCATTGTTCTATCTTCTTTGATATTCAATGAATAGTAGAAATAGAACAATGCTCGTGTCAACTTGTATCATATCCCCAAATGGAAAGCATCTATTATTTCGCAAGAAATTGTAACAGTTGATGTATTTTTTATATATCTATTTATTCTTACTTGTCTTATTTACTTTTAGGACTCATCTTTATTCAGAATCCATTTACACCCAATGGCCAACGATACTGGATCACTAAGTGTCTGAAAGATTACTCTAAGGAACCGTACAAGATAAACATAGATGCCCATAACTTTTTAAATAACAAAACGTGGTGGGACATATGTTTTCAGTAAGAGAATGAGATTGTTGAATTATTAAACTTTTACAGTAGAAAACTTGGATTTAAATATAGTAATATTTTTTTTAATATAGATTTTTTGTGTATTAATTAAATAGCTCTCTAAGGAAAATCTATATCAATATCTATATCTGTGATTAATATTAAAACTTTGATTGTGTTTATATGTTATATAGAACGGAGAAGGCTAAAACTTTCCTACCGAAGCTGCGATGGGCGACACTAGGCTATCATCACAATTGGGACACGAAATTATATTCGGAAAGCTCAAAATGTAACATGCCGACGGAATTATCTGGCCTAACGTCCGTTTTGGCGAGAGCATTAGGTTTCTCGGACTTCAAAGCGGAGGCTGCGATTGTGAATTACTATCGGATGGACTCGACTTTGTCGGGACACACGGATCATTCAGAGATGAATGTTACAGCGCCGCTTTTCTCCATAAGTTTTGGACAGACAGCGGTATTTCTGATTGGTGGTCTTAAACTGGAAGATCCGGCTAACGCTATCTTTCTGCGGAGTGGAGACATAGTGATAATGTCGAGAAGCTCCCGTTTGAGGTATCACGGGGTACCGCGAATTTTACCGGCGTCAAAAGTACCCTGGGACGACAGTTGTGAAGACAATCGCGAAAGTTCTGCGTGCAATTTGGACGATTGGTACAAAGCGCGAACTTATATTGCTGAAGCTAGAATTAATATGAATGTAAGACAAGTTTTGAAACCCGGACAGATGGTATTGTACTGAACTGCATTGTATTTTTTTGTACATATGTATTAAAGATATTTATTTTGACAAAAAATAAGAGATTTTTGTACCTCATATTTAAATATTATCTTATATATTCAATTATTTTTAATTTCATATAAATTACGTTCAATTTTATATAGATATATCGAGATTTGTATTATAAATTTAATAATTAAATGTATGTTAAGGAAGATATTCTACTTTGTCAAAAAAATCGATTTTTTCCAATCAGTTTTTCAATCTATACTGTTAAGACTAAGCCTATAAAATTAAATTAATTTAACGAAATTTGAACAGTTAGTTATTATTTTTATGTGTTGAAGAACACAGTATATGGTCAAATGTTTTTTTGTAAAGTTTTAAATGCTTTTTTTCAAATCCATGTTTTTACACATTTTTCCATATTTTTCTCAGAATCTACTGAACCGATCGACTTCTGTCTTAAAGCAAAATATCTGTAATACTTAGCTATGGTTGAAACTAGACCAATATCCTAGATGTTTTCAGTTCAAAAATAGCCCTTAAAATGGTTCTTCAAACTAGAATACTCTCTTAAATTAATTATATTTTATATTAAAAAGATTATATAGATATTAAATTAATTACTAACATACATTATTTAAATCAAGAAAATGGTCTATGCTGGTCAAAAGCAGTTCTTAGTGCTTAAATAATTTCCTAGGTGAATTTATATATATTTACTAGTTGCCACAAACTGCGCACTGTAATTTAATATATATATATATATGTATAATCTTTAATTTATTTTATTTATAATTATTATT
This sequence comes from Solenopsis fugax, assembly GCA_003595255.1. Taxonomy (NCBI): domain Eukaryota; kingdom Metazoa; phylum Arthropoda; class Insecta; order Hymenoptera; family Formicidae; genus Solenopsis; species Solenopsis fugax. The sequence continues at coordinate 7,722 of QKQZ01049835.1, forward strand.
GATCAAATAGTTTACAGTTCTTCAAACTACAAACTAAATGATTATAAATAAATAGATTAAAGATTACATATATATTAAATTGAAATTTTATTTATATTTCACATTATTTATTACGTTACAATTTTTATTTGTTTTTAGCAACCTTGTTTTTAAAAGTACGGATTTTCGTATGTCTTTAAAATCGCGCGCCATTGGGAACGTGACTACCTAGATTTCCGGTCTCTCATGTCAGCTGATCAATCCCGTTCCTGTCTGCTGATGCACAGTAGTGAGGATGTCAGGCAAAGATAAATTACCAATTTTCCCCTCTCGGGGGTAAGTTTCTTATTTTAATGAACTAATTATTGCAAATTCTCGAGGAATTTATTCATGTATCATGTATTATCATTTATCCTCGAGCAACATTCCGTCTTGAAACATACTGCATCGTTGGGTGTAACTCCAGTGCCTTCAATTGTTAAAGGAACGTTTATTTGAACATTCCGATTCTCTTTTATTTTGCTAAAACTTATTCTACCTATAAAGAATATTAATTTGCAAATCTTGTTCGTAAATGTTTGTTGCACGATGCGTTTTAAGAGATATATATCAAGAGATGTTCGTTTTAAAGGCGAGGCTAAATATTTTTTTATTTGTCCTGCTCAGTCCTGCTTTGCAACAAAAATGCATTGTTTGTAAAGAAATTTGATTTACGAATGTATATATTTAATGTAAAATTTATGAATAGCAATATGCATTTTAGATATACGAGGCCAGTGTTTTTTAATGATTTAATTTTGGCTAATGAAGATATTCTAATATGTTTTAAGAATACTTTCTTATTTATTTATTATTTGTAGACTGTACACATTATTAAAGTTTGTATATTTAGGGCCCAAATGTTGATGAAATCTCGCTTACACGGAGCGCAAAAAGGACATGGATTGCTGAAGAAGAAGGCAGACGCATTGCAAATGCGCTTCAGAATGATACTTGGGAAAATCATAGAAGTATGATTAATTTTTTATTATTTTATCTCTATTGCCTATTATATTCTATTATTTGTTCTAATAAAAATCTTTTTAATTGATCTATTTAGCAATTTTGCTATTTAACAATATGTAAAAAATTAAATGTATACTATTAAAAAGATTTTATTTATGTACATTAGGATTGGGAAGTAACATGTTACTTGCAACGCCGTTACTGTCACAGTTATTATTCTGTTTTTTTTTTATTACTGTAACGTAGTTATATTTTTTCAATATCGATAATAAATTTTACTTAATGTTACTTTTATTGTTACTTTTTACATTTTAAACATATATGACAATGTCTAAGTTGTGTATGCGTGTGTTTTTTCTCAATCTACAGTTGGTATTCATATATAGTCTGTTGTCACATTTAAAACTATCTTATGTAGTTCTAAGATGTCATAAATCATATTGTCACATATTTTAAAAACAATGTTGAATTTGAAATTATATTAAAATTTAAATACATAATTAAAGGTGCAAAAAAGTATAAATTTTGTTGTATTTATAAATTTAATAGAAAAACAATTTCTTATATACATTTTGAGCATTTCTAAATCTTTTTATTTTTTGTGGTTTTGCAAATTTAAGATATAATAATAACATTGTTTTTATTAATTTTTAACACAAAAAACATTAGAAAGATAAGATTTTTTTTTATTTTGTTTGATTTGATCTTATTTTAACATTAACAAAAAAGTAACGGAAAAAGTAGCAAATCGTTACTTTTTAAGTAACAATAACGAGTTATTTCTTAGAATTAACTAGTTATTTTTTTGATTTGGTAACGAGTTACTTTTAAAAAGTAACTTTCCCAAACCTGATGTACTACATGTATGTAATATATATTTAATATCTAACTTGTGCATCTTTTCTTATTTTTAGACCAAAACTCTAATGGGTGAAGTGATGAAGGAGGCGGCCTTTTCATTGGCTGAAGCAAAATTTGCTACTGGAGACTTCAATCAGGTGGTTCTGCAAAACGTGACAAAAGCACAAATCAAGATTCGTTCTAAAAAGGACAATGTTGCCGGTGTCAACCTGCCGGTATTTGAGTCCTATCAGGACGGAACGGATACTTATGAATTAGCCGGCTTAGCCAGAGGTGGTCAGCAATTGGCCAAACTGAAAAAGAATTATCAGCGGGCGGTGAAATTGCTGGTAGAATTGGCATCGCTGCAAACGAGTTTTGTTACTCTAGACGAAGTTATCAAGATCACGAATCGACGTGTAAACGCTATCGAGCACGTTATCATTCCACGAATCGAAAGAACGCTAGCTTACATTATTTCAGAGCTTGATGAGCTTGAAAGAGAAGAATTCTATCGGTTGAAAAAGATTCAAGACAAGAAGAAGATTGCCAAAGCAAAGGTATTATTAGATTTAGTTTATTAATATTTTGTTTCCATTGATTAATATTCTAAGAATATATTATCCATTATTCATTATGTTTTATTTATTAGTAATTATCGTATATTATCTAAATCTCTTTTTTCATTTTTATAGGTTGAAGCAGAAAGGGTACAAATGATTGCATCTGGACGGAATTTTGAGGCTGCAAATCTGCTCGAAGAGAGCGATGACGACGTACTGTTTTAAATAATGTAAATAATACACTATAAATGTTAAGATGTTAATATCTAAATAGAAAGAGAACACAAATATACATCGGAGTCACAACATTCTCGTACATTTCTTTGTACATTTTAGAGAATGTCGTTGGCAGTCCTTTTTCCGCTTTAAAAAGCCATGTTACTATTTTTTGTTTATCTCTGAAGAAATACATTTTACAGTATTGATTAGGCAGCAATTTGTATAAATAAATAATTATATATCATGTAATATACTTGCAATAGCAACGCTGTTATTTCATAAAAATATTCTGAATATTTTAATTATAAATAATAACAAAGAATATTTTACTTCTATATATTGTATAAATCATTCCATCATCATTTATATCACCTCCGGCTTTTATGATGCGAGGAATTGTGCAATCCGATAATATAGTAATGATTACAAATATAATAAATATATATGTATATATGTATCTTTCGTGATATCTTTTATCAATTTATTAGTCACACTGTTTTGCTTCGTTATTCTTACTCTTTTTTTTTTATTTCTATAGAAATGTAAAATTAAAGTAGAACGTACACCGAATTACTGAAACACAGCTTACGTTTTATATACAAATTCATTCAATAAAATTGATTTCAAAATTTAACCATGATCTACTTATTATTAGATGAATTTGTTTTCAATTAAAATCGCTATGATTTGATCAAAATTGGAATTGCTATAAGCATTCAAAAGTAATTTTTACGTTTTACATAATCACAACATTGGTAAATGGTGGATGTTGAAAAAATTATATAAAACGAATTATAGCGGTTTTATTTGCAGATTGTATTAATCAAATCATTTTAATTGAATTCCGATTCTCGTTAAATTAATTGATTTCTCAATTAATATGTGACACAATCGGCGTGTACAACTGACCCAGTGTATCCGCCAGTGAACTAGGTCGATCAATATTATACGGGAGAAAGGAAGAGGTGGCAGTTTTCTCATACGAGTGGTGGTGACCACCCTTCTTCACTGAGAGGAGATGCGCGTGTGGAAATTGCTTTCAGTGCGCGGCGGAAAATTCGTCCACCCAAAACATGTCGTCGTCTTCTAGCGAGGATCTCACGATCGTGGATGTGCCGGAGAATCGCTATGATGATGCGATCCACCATCTTAGATGGAACTTCTTCGCCGATGAGCCGCTCAACAATGCCGTGGAACTTTGCGCGAGGGGGGAATCCCAACGCGAACTTGAGCGACACTGCCTTCTTACCTTGAAGCAGGGTTACTCCAGGATGCTAGTAGATAAGAAGGGAGCGGTGAGCGATACCCCCCCCCCACATCATAAAAAACAATAATTCTTATTCATTTTTTATTTATTAAAAAAAAATTTAACTCCAATTCTTTTCGTTTTTTATTTTTTCGTTTACTTATACATATTTCGATAATCCGGTATTTTTTACACTATTAATAATAATTATAATTAAAATTAATGATAATAAATCTTTTTAAATACTTTATTCATTTTCTTCATATAGAAATTAATTTATTATTTATATTCGTATTTATATTTATTTAAAAATTATTAATTCGCAAAACAATAAAGAAATTGAAGGAATTTTCTAATTAATTTAATATATTTTTTTAAATTAATTTATTNATTTTCTAATTAATTTAATATATTTTTTTAAATTAATTTATTTAGTTATTCCCATAGTTTTCTTACAATATTTAAAATTTTTTAATTTTATTTTTTATTTTGCAATTTCTGAAAGTTTTAATATCTGATTTTAACGTAATGAGTATTATTAGAATTCATTTTTATCAGATAGTAGGAATGGCACTAAACGGTATCCTGAAGAAAGGTGAACGCGAGGAGGCAGAACGGCGTCTTGAAGAGATGAAAGATGAAAAATTCAAGATGATCTTCAGAGTGCTCTACAAGGTGAATGATAAGATTGATTTGTTCGCGAAGTATGATGTTGATGAGCTGTTCGAGTATCGAATCCTCAGCGTTGATGCGGATTACCGCGGCAAAGGCTTGGCCAGTATCCTTATGACCGACAGCGAGAAAATCGCCAAAAATGCCGGTTTTAAGGTAAATTAATTAATTTGATTTTATTTATATAATTTATCTTGTAATTTACCTTTTATATTTAATTAGATATTTAAATTTATTTATATATTAATCGGAAATTTTTAATATGAATCTAATTGCTCCATTTGTTTTTATCTTAATCATAAATTGATTTATTTTAATTATAAATTTTATTTATTTGTATGCGAAATATCTCCGATAGAAATTATTCATTAATTTTTTTGTAAAGAAATAAAACACATAATTTTGTATGACATTTACGAAGATTGCAAAAAAATCTTTTTATCAAAGAGGCAATATATGCATGTGTATAATATATATGTTTATATATATGTGTGTGTGTGTGTGTGTGTGTGTAGTTATTTTATTGATTTTACATATTATAAAGAGGTTTTCGCATTTTTTATTTTTATTTCATTAATTTAAGATCGCTGCGTTGGCGTGATCGCTGGTTTGCATCCACAGCATACACTTTCCTTTTGTTTCAGCATGCTCTTCGGTTAATGTGCATGGGATAATTTTCGTTTACTTCCTCACGAGGTATAATTACAATCCTTCACTGGTTACCTTTTCTAAGAGATATTGTTTGCACCCTCGTACCTCCCTTTACACAGTTAAGGCTCAGATTAATGTAATGAATAAATTAATACTAATTAATAAATAAAAAATAATTAATCAATATAATTAAATATATTATTTTTATTAATAATAATTTTCAGAATTTAGGTCAAAATATTAATTAATTTATCGAATGGCGCTACTTCTAGAAATATCTTAACTATCTGATTGCAACAAAGTGACTGATATATAAACGATACTACTAGAATTAATTAACGACGACCGATATTAATTATGATTATTAATACTTTCGTTTTATCTCAACATTTACAAACTAAAAAAGAGAGGAAAATTGATTTATTCATTAGATTGTTTATCTATGTTTATTATGAGACTGACTAAAAGGAAAAGAAAGTTTACATCATAGTTATCAAATAAAGTTGAAAACGAAATATCCTAGATAGACAAATGTCGGCAATATGTCTGCATATTGACGAAATTTACAGATTGAAAATGCTT